>SKCR01051722.1:0-207547 GCA_019454045.1 Zanthoxylum bungeanum
CTTTGGAGAACCCATTTTTATAGTCGTTTGTTTGAAGTTTGTAATTTAAGTTGAGGACCCGCTCCTCTGGTACAACGCTCAACCCAACTTTTGGAGCCAACAAGTTCATTAATGTTTTTTTTTTAAAAAAAAAAAAAGAAAAAAAAGTACTTAATAAAGTCTATAAAGAGTTATTTATACAAAATAAATATATAACATGCGGATATTAGCTAGTTTTTCCCCCAATTAGCTTAACGGAAGTTCGGCCCAAATAGTCAGATATTATATGTTCTGGCAACCCGGGGATTAGCCCAGCAACCTGGCTTATTGGTCCCTCACGGTTTTATTTTTGGCATGGGTCCAAGGCCACCCAAAAAACCTCTTACTAGTTGAGGAAGCACAATACTTATAAGATTATCCCCAAGATTCCTATCAAGTGAGATACCCCTTCCTACTCATGTGAACGGGATTCAAACCACTTACCTTTTTGTTTTCAAATAGAGGTGATAAGAGATTTAGATAGTTTAATAAATAAAGGTTTCAATAATCTATGAGTATCAAAATTTTATCTTTTATGTTCAAATTAGGAGAAAAAATTTATATGGGATTGTCTCGATGAATTCATCCAATGAATATATATCATGTATTAATTGATAATTATTTTTCTTTATTGTTATTATTTAATTTCATATTTGTTGAATATATGTCAAAATATTAGTGAACAAATATACCACGTCATCTAATGTCCGTCCCACACAAATTATTCTCTTAAACTAGTTGATTTATTGATTAAAATTGAACAATTTAATTTTTAAATTTATATAATACTAAAAAGATATCAAATTTATTATTCTTTATTGTTAATCACGTCATGATGGTTAGCTATAATATCTCTAAATATCACGTCAATAATAGCTAGAAATCTATATATCATGCGAATAAGGCAATTTGGGTCAGGATTCGTTTATTCGTTCGATTCGATTCGCTTTAAAGCGAATACGGGTTTGAAAAAATGGATTCGTTTAATAAATGAGTCAATTCGATTCGATTCATTTATTAAACGAATCGAATACGAATTTAAGTTCATTGATTCGTTTAGGATTCGTTTTATTATTTTCTTTTACTAGTTATTGTCATTTTCCAATTAATATTCGAGAAATTATGGTTAATTACCATAGAAAAAAAAATATTTTCGATATTTAGTGATGTATTTTTAGTAAATATATTAATTACATATTTCATATGTATATATTTATGAAGAATTAATGTAAATCAATTATGGTAAATTATGTTATTAAATAAAATCATGACTAAACGAATATTCGTATTCGATTTGTTTAATAAATGAATCGAATACGAATCATGATATTAGGATTCGTTTAATAAACGAATAAAATATGAATCCATCACATTTTGATTCGATTCGTTTAGGATTCGATACAAATTCGATTCGTTGATTCGTTTTGCTACAATATTCGTGCCTTGTAGACTAATATGCCTTACACTTGAAAGTCTCTTGTGATCCCCACGTATAGAAGAAGTACATGCAAATTTAAATTCTTCACTTTAGCCACCGATTGCATGCATCATTATCGATCGCCCATGCTTCCCTGAAGTTTATGATAAATATTCAAGTTTTTTTTTTTTTTTTTGAAATCGTTGGAAATTTCACCGTCCAATCACTCTTCTGGATTTAAGTGGAGCAGGTAAAACCTCCGACTGTCTCAGGTTCTTATAAGAAACGCACTCCCTAAATTCGACTTCAAGTCATTAAACCTTAATTTTAAAAAAACTATTATAGATTATGTCAAAATATTACACATAACATGCGAACACAAAATACCTTAACAATTATATAATTGAATAGGTAACAAAAAATTTGAAGTAGAGAATGGTGGTGGTGAGGAAATTGGGGTTTAAGGAAGATAATTATGAGGTATTGTTTTTTTTTTAATTCTTTGCTTCTTTTCATTTCATTAATCAGGTTTCATATTTGATTGCTTATTAACATATTCTGTATTATTTATTTATATTTTTATCTAATAAATAATCAGAAAATATAAATTTTGCCTTAAATCCACACTATTTAACAATAAAGTATGCCCCCAAAGGACATGGCATGGTAATTTTCAACAAGCTCACTAGAGTTCGAAGAGAGGTAATTAGATTAAAAAAAAATTAAATTTGAGTTTTATCCACCCCTATCTTTGAAAAAATAATAATAATCAATAAAGAAATTATTTTCTGAAAATGAGGGAATATATTTATCCTTTTCAAGCAACTTTGGAGATGCATGTCTTTTTCTCAAATATTAATTAATAATATTACACATTCAAAGTTGAGATACTTATACAATAACAAAGTAGAAGCTTAAATAGAGTATTCCTCGTATATAATACTCACATGAGATTTAATAATGTTGTAAATACAAAGTTGAGATCATTATATTAACAAATAAAGTAAAAATTAAATGCATGATCAGCCGGTAACACACGAATCAAGAGCATCTAGGGTTTGATTATGGATGATTATTAAGTTTATATAATCTTTGATGATTAATGAGTGATGTAATGACTAGAGAGAACCTTATGTGGACCTTGGACATGATGCAGCTCATTCACTTGTCTCTTCATTTAATTTTAGCACTTTCATAAAAATCCATATACAAAATTACAAAACACAAGTGGATATATGTCACTGTTTTAGAAGAAATTAAAACAATCCCAAATTAGAATTAAAAATCATTTCACTTATTTTGATATTTTAACTTTTATATAATTAATATGTTATGAGCAGAGAGGGTACTGGGGATTTGTCGATTTTGGTGTAGTTTCTTGAGCTGTCTTTTGTTTATGGGTTCACTTGGCTCAATGTATTGTTAATTATCTTAATTTGCTAATCCATATGATTAAACATGGAATCTTTAAACACTTGTTTCTTTGATCAATATCCCTAATTTGAATTTTCTTTTCAAAACGTTGGAAATTCTGCCGTCAAATCATCTGATTCGGACAATTTGCCACTAAATCACTCTTTGGGGTCCTAATTGAATTTGGAAGAGCTACTTCATGCAAAAATATACCCATGCAAAAAGTTTCAAAAGCATTTTATCTATCTAAGAAATATATAATTATATTAAATATAATTATAATTTATTTAATATTTTAGCGTAAAATATTATATTGAACTTTAATTATAACTACACATTTATCCTACTTTAAAATGTTCAATGAAGGGATTCAGAGTCAATGCTAAGCTAAATTTTATACTGAGTTTTTTTATAAATTAAGTTTAATATTGAATTTTTTATAAATTATGATTAATATTTTTGGATAATAATTTATATGTAATTTAATCGTAATTGCATATTATTATTAAAACATATGTGAAATTATGGAAAAATAAAAAATAAACACTTCGAAATTCTCATTGAAGTAGATAATGTTGTAAATTCTTCAAATCTTCTAATATAATGTTTGGATGGAGGAGGGACATGTCCTTTGAATGGTACCCCATAAGGACATGTCCTCCATTTGTGTGTAAAATGGTCATCTGCTCCAAGGGGTGCATAAAAGGGGTACAACCCTTTGGAGGGTTGCACCCCAACCCTAAGGGTGCCCTTGAGGCACCCTTCCATGCTTATAAAAGGAAGCTTTCTTGTTCCTTTTTACACACAGGAAAGAAATCCGAATTAAAACAAAAGCATAGAGTCACATATTGTTTTCTTGAGTCTGAGAGAGTGCACCATATTCCTAGTTCGAGATCTTGTTAAGGTGTGCCCCTTGAACAAGAGGAATTCAGGTTATCCTGGGAGAACATTAGCCACAAAATCCGTAGAGCACCGAGACGGGGCTGATAAGTTCTTAAGGACAGAGAATCTTCTCGATCCGGACCACTGCATTTGTCGTTTTCCAGGTTTTCCTTCATTTTAACAGTTTTTCGAGTTCTTGATATTCTAGGGTTTGCATGCTAGATCTACTCTGGATTCTGTGGTTTGATTGTTAAAAGCATATTGTATTGATGTTTAATGACACTAATTTGACTACAATCTTAAGAACTTATCTATTGGTGTTGTTAGATAGTAATTCGCATGCTTAGATAAGAAAATTTTCTGGAAAAATATTGTCTGTGCATGAAAAATACGTAGGGCGTTCGAACTCCCGACGAACGCGAAGGCAAAAAATATGAAATTTCGTAAGAACGTTCGAACGCGTCTTCAAACGCAAGTCGAACGCAAGCCTACTGCCTAAGAACGTTCGAACGCGTATTCAAACGCAAATCGAACGCAGACCTTCTGACTGAGTTTGTTCGCACGCGTCCTAAACGCAACTCGAACGCAAACTCTCTGGAATTATTCCGTTCGAACGCGTTCTCGAACGCTATACGAACGTGAACTCTCTAGAATTATTCCGTTCGAACGCGTTCTTGAACGATATACGAACATGAACTCTCTGGAACACTTCGTTCGAACGCGTTCTCGAACGCAACACGAACGTACACACACTGGACAGTCTCGTTCGAACGTAGATACGAACGCGACACTAACGAATCTGTCCTGGAATTGTTAATAAACAGCAAAGACTTAGATTAATCTAATATTAACTTAGTAATTCATATACTGAATCACATTAATCTTGGCAGTATAGATTTAGGTTATTATTAGGGTGTTCAATTATCACAAGCATACACTTAGTGATAAAGTTGAAACTTAATTGCGTGTTGCATAATTGGTTGAGAATTTAAAGTGTGATCATACACAAGTAATTCCATCCAATCTTGATTGACACATACACATATATCTACACATATCGAATATTGTATTGTAAATCAAAAGTGTAATACTGAGTTTGAATTGCTAAGAGATCCTATTGAAAAAGTGTTTAAAGGATATTCTGTCAAAAATGCGATAAGAGCCTAAGTGGTCAGGGATTTAAGTGGTTACTCCGGACCCCCTCGTCCTCTGGGAATATTCATTTATTTACTTTTCTTAAGAATCTTTAGTTGAAATTCAAGGACTTCTGTTTATTGGAACCACCGTCTAATAGAACAACAAGCGATTACTTAGTATATCACTTTGAACAAGATCATTTGTTGATCGTTGTGTAATTTTTCTTTTGTAGACTAATTGACCCCTGTTGATTTTTCCAGTTACAAATGGCTAGCGGAAACATCACAGTACCGGTCTCCCATGGAGAAAAGCCGGAGAAGTTTGGTGGGGCAAACTTTAAATAGTGGCAGAGCAAAATATTGTTCTACCTGACAACTCTGCAGTTAGCTAAATACCTCAAAGATCCTCCGGAACCTGTGGAGGGTGAATCGGAAATAGCCAAGCAACTGCGGGAAGAGACATGGTCGTCTGGTGACTTCTTGTGCAAGAACTACCTTTTAGGTGGACTTGACAATACCCTGTATAATGTGTACCAAGGCATGGTTTCTGTGAAGGTTCTCTGGGAATCTCTCGACAAGAAATATAAAACTGAGGATGCCAAACAAAAGAAGTTTGTCGTGGGTAGGTTCATGGACTACAAGATGGTAGATTCAAGAACAGTAATGTCTCAGTTGGGTGAACTGCAGTTGATCATTCATGAAATACTGGATGAAGGTTTGAAACTCTGTGAGACGTTTCAGGTTGCCACCATTATTGAAAAGTTGCCTCCATCATGGAAGGACTTCAGGAGCTATCTGAAACACAAGAAGAAACAGATGAGCCTTGAAGACCTTGGAGTTCGATTGAGAATCGATGAGGACAACAGGATGTCCGAGAAGGCCAGCTACAAGACTATGGAGTTTAAGGCCAACATCGCTGATGATGTAAAGGGTAGCAATAAGAGAAAGAACAGTGGAGCTTATTCTTCCCAAGCGAACAAGAAGTTCAAGGGAAAGTGCTACAACTGTGGAAAGAGCGGTCATATGGCAAAGGACTGCAGAAATAAGAAGTCTCGGGACAAGGGCAAAAAAAAAAGAAATATGAGGCCCATGTCACTGAAAATGAGCAACTGACTGAAGAGATATCAGAGATGAACCTGTTAGCTGTGGTAACTGAAGCCAACTTGGTTGGGAATCCGAGAGAATGGTGGGTAGACATTGGGGCTACTCGTCATATCTACGCAGATAGCAAGATGTTTTCCTTGTATCAGAAGGTCGATGGCAGTGATCTTCTGACAATGGGAAACTCGTCTACCTCTAGAGTGGTTGGACAAGGCACAGTGGTTCTGAAGATGACATCCGGAAAGGAGCTTACATTGAAGAATGTATTGCATGTTCCAGATATTCGGAAGAACTTGGTCTCGGGCTCCCTCCTTAGCAAGGCTGGTTTTAAGCTCGTGTTTATTTCTGACAAGTTTGTAATGACTAAGAATGATGTGTATGTAGGAAAAGGATACCTCACGGAGGGTCTTTTCAAACTCAATGTAATGACTGTCAATCGTGCTATTAATAAAGCTAGTACTTCTGCTTATATTATTGAGTCACAAAATATATGGCATGGGAGGTTAGGACATGTTAATTATGATACAATGCGTAAATTAATTAACATGGACATTATATTTAAATTTACAATTGATAGCCAACATAAGTGTGAGGCATGTGTTGAAGTAAAAAAGCATAGAACATCATTTAATTCCATAGAACGTAGTTCTGAACCCTTGGAACTTGTACACACTGACGTGTGTGATATGAATATTGTGCAAACAAGAGGCGGTAAAAAGTACTTTGTCACTTTTATCGATGATAGCACAAGATTCTGTTATGTGTATTTGCTGAGGAGCAAAACTGAAGCTATTGAGAGCTTTATACACTATAAGAACGAAGTTGAAAATCAACTTGGCAAGAAAATCAAAAGAATCAGGAGTGATAGAGGTGGTGAATATGTTTCACCATTCGGTGAATATTGTTCTGTGCACGGAATTATTCACGAAACCACTGCTCTTTGTTCTCCTCAACAAAATGGGATTGTTGAGCGAAAAAACTGAACGTTGAAGGAAATGATTAACGCCATGTTGACAAGTTCTGGTTTACCCCAGAACTTGTGGGGGGAAGCCTTGCTTTCCGTGAACTACGTTCTAAACAAGCTTCCTCACATAAGGTTGGACAAGACACCATATGAGTTGTGGAAAGGTCACGTACCTTCCTATAAATACCTGAAAGTGTGGGGGTGCCTTACCAAAGTAATGGTTCCTAAACCTAAGAAGGTTAGAATAGGACCCAAAACTGTTGATTGTATATTCATTGGATATACTCGCAACAGTAGTGCGTATCGATTCTTGGTACACAAGTCTGAGATTCCTGACATCAATCCGAGTATGATAATTGAGTCAAGGAATGCCACGTTTTTTGAAGAGACATTTCCTTGTAAGGAAAGACAAAGAACAGAGTCTCTCAAAAGAATGATTGATACTGTCAGAGACAGTGATCAGGTTGACCAAGAATCAGATCAACGTACAAACATTGAGACAATTGAACCTAGATGTAGCAAAAGAGCTAGAACGTCTAAGTCGTTTGGTCCCGATTTTCTGACATACTTGTTAGAAAATGAGCCTCGAAGCTATGAGAAAGCAATGTCTTCGCCGGAGGCACCTCTTTGGAAAGAGGCTATTAACAGTGAGATTGATTCAATCCTACAGAACCATACTTGGGAGTTGGTTGATCTTCCTCCAGGTTGTAAGCCAATGGGCTACAAATGGATATTTAAAAGGAAGATGAAAACAGATGGATCAATAGATAAGTACAAGGCAAGACTTGTTATAAAAGGTTATAGACAAAAGGAATGCCTTGATTACTTTGATACCTATTCACCAGTGACTTGTATCACATCGATAAGAATATTCATAGCCATAGCAGCTATATTTAGTCTTGAAATATATCAAATTGATGTAAAGACGGCATTCTTGAATGGTGAATTGGATGAAGAGATTTACTTGGAACAACCAGAAGGGTTTAATGTTCCTGGACAAGAACAGAAGGTGTACAAACTTGTAAAATTCTTGTACGGATTAAAATAAGCACCTAAACAATGGCATGAGAAATTTGACAAAGAGATGTTGTCAAGTGGGTTCAAAACCAATGAGTGTGATAAGTGTGTGTACACCAAATCAACTAAAAAAGGATATTTCATTGTGTGTCTCTATGTAGACGATATGCTGATAATTGGTAGTAATCATGAAATGATTTAGTCGACCAAAAACGTGTTATTCAATAAGTTTAATATGAAAGATTTGGGAGTAGTTGATGTGATCCTATGAATTAAGATTTCTAGGACATCAGACGGATATATATTATCTCAGACTCATTATATTGAGAAGATACTTGAGAAATATAGCAAATGGGGATCTAAATGTGGCTAGAACCCCTGTGGACCTAACTCTTCATCTATCAAAGAATACTGGCTCAAGCGTATCGCAATTAGAGTATTCAAGAATCATCGGAAGTCTGATGTATCTCACGAATTGCACACGACCTGATATCGCTCAAGCTGTGAACAGGCTTAGCAGATATATGAGCAATTCAGGACATAACCACTGGGAAGCCATAGTAAGAGTTTTGAGGTATCTAAGAGAAACATCAAAATATGGGCTACATTATTAGAGATATCCTGATGTCCTATAGGGATATAGTGATGCTAACTGGATATCTAATACAGTGGATTCCAAATCTACGAGTGGATTTGTTTTCACACTTGGTAATGCAGCCGTGTCATGGAAATCCTCGAGGTAAACATGTATTGTCCGGTCTACTATGGAATCAGAGTTCATAGCGTTAGACAAAACAGCGGAAGAAGCGGAATGGCTTAGAAACTTCCTGGAGGATATTCCTAGTTGGCCTAAACTGGTGCCAGCGATTAACATACATTGTGATAGCCAATTAGCTATTGGGAGAGCCCAAAATACAATGTATAATGATAAGTCTCGACACATACGTCGGAGACATAATACCATACGTCAACTGCTCTCGAGTGGCATAATATCGATCGATTATGTTAAGTCGAAGGAAAACCTAGCGGATCCACTAACTAAAGGTTTACCTCGAGAGCAAGTTGAGAAGTCATCGAGGGGAATGTGCTTGAAGCCTATAAATTAAGAATTGTCACTGTGGAAACCCAACCTAGCTGACTGGAGATCCCAAGATCTAGGTTCAAAAGAGACAACAGAAACTTTGTGCAATTCAAAACAAGCACTAAAGAGTTTTGTACTCTTTCACATTCCGATAATGACGCAGAGTGCTGTCTGTCAATGTTAGGATAAGCTAAGGCTTTTAATGATCACTATATTAGGAGATGAGTCATAATGGGGGTAAAGGCAGATTACCCATTCATAGTAGATCAACTATTTCAAGTAAGAAGTGAGGCCGCTTCCATAAGAACTTTTAAAGGCGGGTTACCCTAAAGTACTTGATGAATCCATGACCGTTGTTCAGGGCCGAAATGAACACAACAGTAGAATGGGAAAATGGTCAAAGTAAAGATGTGTGTTGGCAATTGTCTTGATTTACACCAACGGCAGAACAGTTCAAGACTATGGGTCACTGGTTTGCCAAGTAAATCCGATTGTCATTCACTAGGAATGGTTCAAGGTGAAAGCTACCTATTTCGATGCAGCTTTAGTTCACGGAAACTCTCTCAAGTGTCTGCATGAATATTTGAAGAATTGTGGGGGATTGTTGTAAATTCTTCAAATCTTCTAATATAATGTTTGGATGGAGGAGGGACATGTCCTTTGGATGGTACCCCATAAGGACATGTCCTCCATTTGTGTGTAAAATGGTCATATGCTCCAAGGGGTGCATAAGAGGGGTACAACCCTTTGGAGGGTTGCACCCCAACCCTAAGGGTGCCCTTGAGGCACCATTCCATGCGTATAAAATGAAGCTTTCTTGTTCCTTTTTACATACATGAAAGAAATCGGAATTAAAACAAAAGTATAGAGTCACATATTGTTTTCTTTAGTCTGAGAGAGTGCACCATATTCCTAGTTCGAGATCTTGTTAAGGTGTGTCCCTTGAACAAGAGGAATTCAGGTTATCCTGGGAGAACATTAGCCACAAAATCCGTAAAGCACCGAGACGGGGCTGATAAGTTCTTAAGGACATAGAATCTTCTCGATCCGGACCACTGCATTTGTCGTTTTCCAGGTTTTCCTTCATTTTAACAGTTTTTCGAGTTCTTGATATTCTAGGGTTTGCATGCTAGATCTACTTTGGATTCTGTGGTTTGATTGTTAAAAGTATGTTGTATTGATGTTTAATGACACTAATTTGACTACAGATAAAAATTACAATTTGAAACAATAATATTTTCAAAAACACACGTTCTTTTCTTCTTCTTCTTTTTTTCCGCTTTGGCTGAAAAAGAAAAGATAAAAAATGCATTTTAAACATGAGAAACACTTAAATTGATTCCTCGAAAATAACAACAACCAAAATAAATAAATAAATAAAATCACTGCTCACCAGTTCGTTTCACCCACTAGTTCTTAATTAAACATTATTTAAGTGAACAAAAAGTTTGAAAATTAATTACTAGACACAAGAAGGTGGTCACGTGAGAGATAATTCTAAGTAATTGATAATGCATGTGAATGAAGTTAGTCATCACCATGCAGTAACAACAACATCATCAATTATATCATGCATTTGTGAATTTTGCATGTGACCACGCACCTTAACCATTTATGATCTCCATTTTGTCTTTTAGATTTTACATGTAGGCGTGCGTCTTCGCATGATCAATAATTAATAGTAATTTTATCTTTATGAGAATTTTATTATATTATTAAAATACAAGACTAATTAATGTATTACTTTTCATTATTTAGTGTCTCTGTGTGTGTATGTAATGTTATAAAGCTTTTATCCAGGGCAGACATTAGCGTATTTTATTAAAATATGATTTTTGACTTTGAAAAATTATACAACGACACCAAATATTACAGATATACAACACAGTATAGAACATCAAATCTGTATTTCTAATGTGCGAAAATGAATACCAAATATGCAAATAGGGACGTTGTCAGAAAATGTCTTTCAGGCCTCTTAATTATTATTGTATTGTTATATGGTAGGCAAAGTCTCATGAACTAAAAATTATTCTCAATTTCACTTTATTTGCGTACCAGCTTCACCCACGATCTCCTAACAGTTGTATCAGAGCTTCAGGTTCAGAGTTACTGTTCACGGAGACTGTTTACATATACGGTATAGTACTATTCATATATATGTACTATTCACATATACGATACTATTCATGGTGAAATAGTAAAAGCCGGTTAAAGTGAGAAGCTGATTGTCGTCAGAAACATGGCAGGAAAGTTCGAAATTGAGAAGTCCAACGGGAGCAACTTTTTCCTATGGAAACTTCAAATAAAAGTAATTTTGAGAAAAGACAATTGCTTAGCGGCAATTGGTGAGAGATCAGAATGAATGAATGATGAAAAATGAAAGGATATGGATGACAACGCTATGGACAACTTGTATCTAGCTTTAGTAGATTCTGTGTTATCCAGCGTTGCAAAGAAGATGACTGCAAAAGAGATTTGGGATATACTTACCAAATTGTACGAGGTCAAGTCAATACACAACAAGATCTTCTTGAATATAAGACTTTACACTCTTCGAATGAGTGAGTCCACATCCATGAAGGATCATATCAACAGCTTAAATACACGATTTTCCAACTCACTGTGTTGGATTATAGTATATCTACGAATGAACGTGCGAAGATTCTAATTCAAAGTCTACCTGATTCGTATGATCAACTTATCATCAAATTGAAAAGTAATATTGTTACTTGTAATCTAGTCTTTGATGAAGTTGCAGCTGCTACTCTGGAAGATGAGTCTAGACGCAAAAATAAGGAAGACATATTATCTAGTTCACAACAAGCAGAAGCATTGTCGATGACAAGATGGAGATCAATGGAACGTGGCTCAAGTGGGAGTCAAAATCATGGTAGATCGAAATCAAAAAGTAAGAAGAATGTTAAATGCTACAATTATGGTAAGAAATGGAATGTCAAGAAAGATTGTTGGAATCTGAAGAAAGGTGTAGAAAGAACTCATGTTGCAACAAAATCTCAGGGATGTGTTGCAAGTACTTCTGAAGAAGGTAACGCACTTTACAGTGAAGTAGCAATGGTGTCTAATGATAGTAGAAAACAGCTAAGTGATGCATGGTTGGTTGATTCTGCAGCAACATGGCATATGACCTCTATGAGGGAATGGTTCTGCCATTATGAGTTTGTCTCTGGAGAATCGATTTTTCTAAGCAATAATCATGCCTTGAAAATTATTGGGATTGGAGCCATCAAAATAAATATGTATGATGGTACTATCTGCATTCTATAATATGTTCGACATGCTGTGGGAATGAAAAAAATCTTATGTCAATTGGACAGTTAGATGACCTCCGATACAAGACCGTTGTTGAAAATGGAGTTTTAAAGATGGTGAAATGAGCACTTACAGTCTTGAAAGCAGAAAAGATCTCGGCAAACTTATATATGCTTTTGGGAGACTCAGTTAAAAAAGCAACGGCATTGGTACCATCACTAGATTCTGGAGAGGAAGCTTCTATGTTATCGCATCAGAAACTATGACACATGTTAGTGTCGGGGTTTTGGATGAAGTCGCAGTGGAAGTGCGGTTCAGGCGAAATCGTAATTTAAAACTTTTTCAAATTACCGAATAAATTATTCAATATCTAATATGAATAATTTATTCATATTTCACCTAAACCTATTTATTCGATATCAAATAGCGACATAAATATAAGTGAAACGTCGCGAAACTTTTACGAAAAATATTTTTCCGCAAAATGGCCTAAAACGTATTTTTGACCGAACCGACCACCCAACACTTATGGGGACTGCCCAGGTCAGCCCCAATAGTGTTATGGAAGTTCATGGGTTGCCCGAACAGTGAAAAATTCACTGTTTGGATAGCCGTCACTCGGTTGGCTCAAAAGTCACCCAGTAACACCGTTTTTGGCCGTTTTCGCTTATTTCAACTCTGAAACACTTTCCGACAATTATTCCAACGCTCAAAACACATCCAATACATTCATAACACATTATTGTCATCACAAAATTTCGAGTTTGCACATATCTGATCCAGAACCGAAATTAATGATTTTTCATGCTTTAAATCCAATTTTTCAAGATTAAATCAATTAATCAAAACACTAACTCAAGTCACCACATATGATTTACCCAAGAACAATTCTAGGTGTCACAAGAGTGTTCATAACACTCTAGAATAGCAATTTTCATCAAATGAACAAATTGGAAACTTATTACAATAATAGCATCCAAAATCACTTCACACATGTACTATACTTCCATCTACATCCACCACAACCAAAAGCCCCAAAATTTACAAGCAAAGAAACCCTAGAACCATTCTAAGAAATCAAGAAACAAGGAAATAATTTCAAGCTTAAAGAGTTTTGAAGATTACCTTTAATACTCCAATTTTCCTTAAGCCATTTCCTTGATTTTTCTTCACTTTTCCATGGATTTATCAAATAATTTTTCAAACCCATTTTTCTTTAGGAGTTTCGGCTATGGTGGTTCCAAAAAAAGAGAGAAAAAAATTTTTATTTTAAAGAGGAAGAGACCGACTTTGGAGGGTCAAATTAGTAATTTGGCCAATAAAAAACAATTAATTAAAGTAAATATTTTGGTGACAAATCAAATTTTCACACATTTACTTTAATAAAGTCATGCCATGTGAACCAATAATAATTGGACAAAATTCATAACATTTATGAAAAAAGTTTATTAATTAATCATTTAAATATTTAACAATTAAATATCCAAATAATCAATTAATATAATTATTATTATATATGTATTTTTTATTTACAATAAATAAAAAATACATATATTTATGGCATGTGTCAAAATCTCATTTGACGATTATTTAATGTGTATCTAATCGTATTATGTATCAAATACAAATACACGGTAATTATTATCGGACAAAATCCCCTAATGCATGTGTTATCGTTTAACCGATTAAACGATCTTAATTAACTCATTTAATCCGATGAAGTATTATGAATAATCTGTATTATTCATATCGCGTTGCCCAAGTGCTCAGCGAGTACACTTCATATTGTGGGACTCTCTAAGTTTAGGTTTATCCGTCACGAAATCCAATTTCGTGTCCATAATCCACCCACTCATGGATTATGACGACCACGGATAATCTCCCTAAACTATTGTAGGCACTGCATTTTTGCATATAAGGCCCGATGATGAGTCTCGTATGGAGACACTACCTCTTTAGTTGTGGAAGCCGCGGGAAACGGACGTTGGAAGGGTAAAGTTGGAAATTAGCATTTTGTCAGATTTAACTCGCTTGTTTCGCTTCGGGTTCGCTTGTTGGACCTCTGTTTTTAAACACACCAAACCCAATCCAAAATAATTAAAACATTTAAAACACATCTCACAAATTAAATAATTAAAACATTTAAAATACACGTCATAAATTAAACTTAAATTAAATTAAAACACATGTCACAAATTAAATTAAATTAAATTAAAATCAAATTTCAAAATTAAATAAATCACTCACCTAATTTGAATAATTTCTTGCCTTAAATAATTAAAATTGAACACACACATAAATTAATTGATTTCTTTCCTTTCAGATAAACAATGCAGAAACCCTAACCCTACCCTCTCACTATATAAGCATCCAACAAACCCTAACTTCCTTGGCTGGTCTCCCCCTCTCGCATGACTCTCTCACTTGGCCTCTCGTCAAACACAACAAATGAAACCCTAAAAATCACAACTCATACAGCCCATCGCTCTGGCACAGCAAGTGAAACCATGAACCAACCTTCAATGCCTAAGACAAGAACCTTCACGCCCCTTCCTTCGCGATCACGAGCAACACCGCTTCACGCCCCTGAAACACAACGCATCAGACAGCCACCTTCAACGCCATATAGCAACCCTTCAACGCACAAACTGGCACCATGCCATCTGTCTTCACGAACCCTCCTCACGTAAGCCACCAAACCGCCCACTGACCTGCTCCCCAACAGCATCACATCATTAGCTCTTAACAACACGTCCTCTCCATCCAACAGCCACTACACGGACTAACGCCAACGACAAATCCAAAACCTCACTGCCATAAATTCACGTCAAAACCCTAGACCTGCACTCAGCCAATTCGCTTAACAGCCCTCACGCGAGAAACCTCAACCCAAGCACAATACTACTCCACGCCACCTGCTCTTCTACCCACAAGCCACCTTACACGACTTTACCCACTCAACCAATACACGTTCTAAGCCCTTCACGCCTGGCCACCTAACCCTAAACAGCCCTCCCTTACGAGCCACAAACTGAAGCAACAGCCACGCTTTATTTTCCTTTACGCGACACCTTTCAAATAGCCCACTACCCTTCAACAAATCCCCACGTGAGCAACCCTCACTCTCTCGCACAAATGACACAGCCACACTCCACGCCTAGCCTGCCACCTAGCAACAACCCACAACGCCCCTCTCTCTCGCCACACAAAGGCCCAGCTCCACGTCCCACATCGGCTCCCATTCAACAAACACCACGAACAACAAATTAACCGAACACTCACACGCCCTTCAGCTCACGTCAACAGATTGGCCTACAGTTCACGCCACTGACCACCTTTCCACACGTCCACAGCCACCCTAGCCACCATAACGCTTCACTTAGGCTGCGCACCATAAGCCTTCCACTCACGCTAAGACCTCTCATTCAAATAGCCCCACTCAAGCCATTGTCCCCTACTCACGAGTCACCTTAAACCCACGCAAACACCCTCACTGCACTACCCCTAAATAACACCCAAACCAACCGCAAAACAGCCTCACACACAGCCCCTCAATTCACGCCCAAACCAAGCCTAAAACACTCACTGCACTGCACCAAACTGCCGTACATTACAGCCTCTGACCTGATCAGTTTTTGCCACACCTTTAGCCCTCCAAATAGTCCAGAAAACCCTAAAAACTGCACCAAAAAACTGCACAAAGTCCCCCCTAAAACCCCTTAAAACCGCAAGCCAATTCGCCTTCAAAATCACCCAAAATAGTCCCATAAATAACCAAAACAGTGGCCTGAAAAACAGCAGTAAAACAGCAGCGAAACGGAGTAAAAACAGCAGCCCGAACAATGAAAAAGTGAGGAAAGACGTTGAGTTGGTGAACCAAAAGAGTTGCGGATCATTCACCATTCCAACGGACGTGTAACGCCCTTTCTTGAGACGACAAAAGAGGTTAGACCTGAGGGCACCCTTTTATTTATTATCTTTCGTTTATTTTATTTATTTTAGAAATATTATCGCATGAGAGTCGTTTGAGGCATGATGTGATTGTTGGATGAGCGGAATATGTGTTCCCTTTTGTGGTATATAGGATGGAAACCCGTACGCAAATTCCGTAGCCGAATCCGAATGGACGGTAGTGTGGTTTGCACTCAGGATACAACGCCACGTACCACTTAAGAGACACGTATTTCGTCTCATCCAAACTTGTGTTTGAGCATGTTGTAGTTCGTAGGTTATTTATTGGTTATTAAAGCATGATTAGGTTGTTAGCATGTTATTTATCTTAAGCATGATTTAGTCGATAGAAAGTTTTTTCTTTATGCATGATTAGGTTGTTTTCACATTAGGGATTTAATTTATATTTATGCTTAGATTCTTATTTATTTTCTGCATTAGATAATTGAGCATGCTTGTGTGATGATTGTATGTTATTGCGTGTTTGCCGCTATCGCAACTTACTTTGAAGTATGCGAACTTAGATATAGGTTCTCATTGTTATTATCATGCATGCAGACTTAGGCGTAGATTACCCTTGAGCATGAATGTTGAATAGATTCGGTTAGTTTATTGCACAAATCATATCATCACAAGTGACATAAGTAATGGACCATTCCGAACCCAACGGTTTGAGGTCTTCCCTTGCGAGGGGTGAGTGTGGCCTTAAATCTTTGTCCCAGTTCACACTGGGTGGCGACTCCATGTTATTTCTCCGGTTTAGTTCCTCCGCGGACTATTCCGTACTCCCAACTAGGCCGCGAGCCTAGAACAGCGTCGTCAAGTTCTGTGTCCCACAACTATGCAAGCTGAGGTCATTGCATACGTATAATCCATCTGTCACATGCTATCCATATTATACATGGGATATAGATGAGAACGTCAAATCTGTTCGGTATAATATAGTCGACTTTAAATTTACGATTCTAAATAACACTCGGAACTGATTTCCGAAGTTATACCACGGCCATGGATTTACTAGATCGTAAACATGTGAGGATGCATATGCCCTATACACAGGACTGATGGATCCTATCTTGATATGCACTGGATATCATAAGCATCAGTCTATACTCAACGAACAGGCGGATGTCTAATCTAAATAGATCGGTGACGTGACTGCCATCAATGTGTGGAGGATAACTCATATATCCCACTGTGGTATCTCAAGTCGAATGATCATTATACTAGCTCAACTCGAGAAGATTCCTATTGACGTTGGTGTACCATCTATTAGGAAATCTTCAGTGAGTCATTCAGTGTCTTATCAAATAAACACCTACATGTCTATACGAGTCTTCCGAGACTCATGGTTCATTGGGATAAACCATCCGACCAAGTCACGATATACGACATGTACTGGTCTCAGCGGATTTTACTAACCGACCCGTGTTAGTAAATATTGACCAGAAACTTTATTTAAGGATATACATCTTATAGTGCGCTTCCCAATGTCAAAATTACAAACTACGTTGTAACTGTGTACTATATTGTAAATCCTAGGGTCTTTGTCTAATATACATGTATCACTAAACCAGATTTAGTTTCGATCTAATCATAATCAGATATCTAATCGTAATTAGATCGAATAAGTGTATAAAAGACAAGGGTGCTACCAATAAATTAAGTAATATTATGGAAAACATAATTGTTCCTATTTATGAATCGGACATAAATACGATCCGGATTGGAACTCTGAGCACCAACCTTAACAATTTCTCCCACTTGCTCTAGTGTCAATCCACGGTATCATATACACATCTCAATGTGTATCGCATACTCATGGCCCTCAAGAGCTCACCTCGCACTCAAGAGGTAGGCAAGAACTAGTAAGCCTGCTTTAATAAATCGAGTCTGTCCAACAAACTTAACCGTTTTCCTTAGCCAGCATCATTCATATTTTGTAGAATCCAAATTCGACATCAATATGACTCAGACGCTATATCAGTATTGTGCTTTAGCTACTGAGTTCTCCATGTATTTAGATATCAAATCCAAATACTAAGAGACAACCGCAAGCACTACACTAATATGAAAACTTCTAATTTATAGGGTCACTATGCAACTTCATAAGTCAATACTTAATAAGTTGTAACTAATTCCACTAATTTAGTAGAATCAACGGTGACACTCTCACTGCATCTTTTCTGACTTTATATGACATAAACCATCCAATGTTATAATTAGGATCAAAACTAATCTGACCTTATGGTTACAGACAAAATTCTCCACGAATAAGAAACTCGTTCTTAATATCTCAAAGATCACAAAGAACATGTTTTAAGACCCATCATATGGCCTGCAGCATATCAAAATAACTCGTAACAATTACGATTAAATTGATATTTATAATCGCACAAAATACAGTATTCATTACACCATCATCCTATGATGCATAATATTAACTAGACATTCTAATCAATTTCTCTTTCGAAAAATGTATCATTCTTTACGAAAGATGAATACTATATTTATAAAAGACACGTCAACTGTCAACAGTTATACTAACTGTCATACAGATGGTCTTACTGTGTCCTTTATTAGATCATATCTAATACGCGACTAATGAGAGTATCTTATAAGTCTCTCAGTTTTATATCATGTACAAAACTTTATATCAGATATATCAGAGACTACTCTCACTACTTCCACGGAGAAAAGAAGACTTAGGATATATAATACTAGAAAAAAATTTGTACTCTCCCACTGACCCTACTGAAAAATACGTATTCACTATGCTTTGATAAAATCAAACAATCTGACTGTATAAAAATTAGAAAACACGTATTTCTGGAAAGCTTACTTGAGTCTACAATAGGCTCTATAAGCTAGTATATCAAACTGTGATCTCAGTAGAATGCAAACTCTGGGGCCACTCTAGAATGTATTTCTTCAAACAAAGAAATCACGACGGATTTCTCATTCGAAGAATTCACTCAAGAACGCCACTTTGCATTCTTTAGCCAAAATACATGTTTAATATCAACATTAACCAACAGATCTTTAACTGTTCAATTAGTGCGACCAGAGATAGGTATTCTCAGAATCTACAATAGACTACTGAGCATAACCTTTCTCATTGCCATACTATAAAGGTCAAACCTTTATCAAGCTCACTTTGTTTTTGCTGCGCAAACAATTTACACATTTTATGAACTATTCATAACAAAAGCTTAATCAAGTTCAAAACTTGATCGTAGTAAGCTATGAATAATATTAGATCTATGGTTCTATGATAATTTCCGAATCGATATCAAATATCGCTCCCACTATAAATTTTAGGATAATTTTCTTCGATAAGAAAACAACAGAATCATTAAGTATCAAATACTTCGCAAATGATTCTGACATCCTATTGAACTTATACAGAAGATGTCTAAGGGTCTTTCCATCTTATTAATTATGTAGTTCCACTTATAGTTTATCATTCTCACATTTTACTTCAATAAGTCAAGTCTCTTCTGCAATCGTCAACATTCAATGTCAACCACCAAGTAACAAAATAATTTTATTACTCAGGATCGTAGGAAAGATATTCTATCAAATAGAATAAGATATTCCATTAAAATATAATAAATGATAAATCTTTTTACTCGTACCTCCGAGGCACAAGTACTTTCAATTATACAACCATTATACAAAAGAAAGTTTCAAATCTCAAACTTTTCAAGATTCAAATTTTCTACTATACATATCATATATATAACTGTAGAAACGAATGGAACAATAATTAAATAGATGAATAAGTATAATTGGAACATAACCCCAAAAGTATTGAAACTAATTTGGTAACACTCAATATCAATGAATCAAATCATATAAGATTCAATTACTCTCACTGACCAATTCCATCAAAATGGAATTGTGGAAGTTTAATATTGAGTAAGAATCAAATTCATTAAATAACTTTAGAACTAATTGCCTTAAATTCATATGTTTGATCATATCAAACATCTTCGAACAATTCAAAGACTCGCGATGAATTTTAAAATATAGTTTTTAATGCTTTGAATAGAATATCTTTGAACCATTCAAAATATTCTATCCGAGTTTCATCAGAAACATATTGAAAGTTCTTGAACAATTCAAGACATTCAATATATTCTTTATTAGAAACACGTAACTGAGTAATGACAATTTATTAACTGAGTTATGAAGCAAAGAAAACTATCTAAGGAAATTTCTAATTCATTAAACTGAATACATCCAATGTATTGGTTTAATAAATCTGGTGGTCCAATGACGATCATTGGTTAAATGAGATTTAATCTGATCCTGAATACAATATTCATTAAATGGATAAGGATATGTGGTGTGAACTCGTATCAGACCATCCTTTACCATACGAAATAAGCATCTAAATCTCATAAAGCACAGTTCTAAGTTATTAAGTTAATCGAATATTTTCTTAATGTTTATATTTTCATTAATGACACTATCAGTCGTCTTAAAATATGTAACAACTATTTATATAGAACAAGTAATTATCCAATAGTCACAAGTTCTGATATCAAATATCAAAACAGTTATTAAACATTATTTTAAATAACTAGACGAGAGATATGGTATCCAATACCTACAGTTGTCGTATTGTGAGAATCGATATTCTCTATACACAACTATACACATCTCATTTCTCAAGCTTTATAACTTGCGTTCAATTATTCACAACAATTGTAAATAATTGATTAGCAAACTCTGTCAGACACGTGACTTCTAAAATTCACTAAAAGCCAAGAAATGTCATTATAAGATAAACAAAATACTTAAGGGGTTTTCTTAATGCTAGTCAAGAACCTCGAGACATGAACTATTCAAGTCAATTCTTACTGCATAAGAAACAATTTTTCAAGACTATTATATCCTAAACATATATCTATTTAGATTATCTAATCATGACTTAGAAACTAAGTCACTAACCATCTTGATTTTTCAAGAAAACCGGAACAACAGTTCCCGATGGTTTGAACTAATCTAACAATATCTAAGTCTATTGTCTTTCTAGAACCTATTCTAGAATAACACAACCATAGTAAAGTCAGAAAACCTATTCAAGTAATAAGCATGCAGTGGATTAGAAGTATAATTCTATAAACAATATAGAATAAAAGGAAAACGAAGCAGAATTTTCCATAAAATTACGCACTGCCTTAGTTATGGATTTTTAACCCAACAGTGTTTCCCACTACTTTTCGTAATACCGTAATCCCTAATGGAGAACGGGAATTCAATAATTAAATCGAATTTATTGTCAATCACTCACTAGTGACTCCTGATTTTGGTCCTGACTGTTTCTCGTTATGACAGCTTTGGCACGTTCATAAGGAGGCGTATCAAGGCTTCACTTGTCAATGACAAACTCAAGCTACCGATGTAGTCCTGACAGCTTTGGCACGTTCAGGTTTTCCACTTTCACTTGAATTTGTCTAGTATCATTATACAACCGGCATGGATAAAATCTCATAACCTACACCCTCACAGCTTTGGCACGATCTCGGATGTAGTTATAGAAAGATACCCATAAACCGTACTGACAAGACGGACCAAGAAACATATATCCAATACACGTCACTTTACAGCCTTATTTTAAGCAGGGATTTTCCTCAGGAAGCTATACTCTACATCAAATGCATAATTTTAATCTAAATCATTTTCTAAACAATTCAATTCTACCTATAGAAAATAAAATTTAATTTAACGATTAAATTTCCATTACATTTCCGTTAGCGTAGAACCGAAAAGTCAAGAAACATGTATAGATTATATGCATGTGTGAACATTAAAATTGGATTAAATATCAAATATCAAGCATGAATAATGTAATGGATAAAGCATCAGACCCACTCTAATACCATTTTTGTTGGGGTTTTGGGCGAAGGGCGCAGCTGAAGCGCGGTTCGGGTGAAATCGTAATTTAAAACTTTTTCAAATTACCGAATAAATTATTAATATCTAATATGAATAATTTATTCATATTTCACCAAAACTTATTTATTCGATATCAAATAGTGACATAAATATAAGTGAAACGTCGCGAAACTTTTACGAAAAATATTTTTCCGCAAAATGGCCTAAAATGCATTTTTTTACCGAACCGACCACCCAACACTTATAGGTGTTGGGTTTCTCTAAGGTCCCGGGATCAAATCAAGCAATGAAACCATGTGCGAATATAACAAAGAAGTTGTGGAATACTTACAATGATCGGTTGAGCGATGCGATGAACACAAAAATCTTTTTATGCCCTTTGAAGCTCACGATCTTCACTGGTTTTTGTCCTCCAAGAATTCGGCCATGGATGATCTCAAGCTCTAAGCTTTTTGATGTGTATTCCATGCTCACGGTTGCGGTTCCCTATCACCTTCGCAAGACTCCGGAAGCACTCGGTAATTTTTTGCCACGGAAAATCACCTTGCTTCTCCTTGTATTCTTGGCTTTCACCAAAATTGGAAGAAGAAAAATGGCCTTGAGGCCGTGAGAGAGGAGAAGAAAATGAGAGAAGTGTTTTTTTTTTTTGTTGGTTGTTGGAAATGTGTATCTAATACACATAAATGAATTTCAAAAATTCATTTACCAAAAGTCAAGGCAAAAACAATCAATGCATTCCAACTACTACATCAATTGTTCACATCACTCATGACTAGACATCACATCACTCAAAATGACAAGTGATTTGACGTTTGATGTGAATAGCGATTTGACGCTTGATGTGACTTGTGGGCCGCACTTGAATTCGCAATGCGAGTGCGCCCGCAAACACTCCCGGGCTCGGGTTCGCTAATTCCAAATTAACGAATTTTTCGTTGCGACGTAATTAAATAATTATGCCTAGTAAAATTACTATTCACGTCGCTAACGAATTAATTCTAAATTAACTCGTTTGCCCGAATTAAAATCTAATTTTAATTCCGCGTCGAAATCCAATTTCGTAAAATATATCGAATATATTATTTTATCGATTAATTACAAATTAATCATTTTCTCTCTTTAAATGATATTTTATCCCAGATAAAATATCTCCGTAATTAATCCCAGATTAATTTTCTCTCTCATCTAATTAATCCCAGATTAATAAAGTTCGAGTCATACGTCATCAGTGAATCTTCGGGAAGCGACCCATGAGATCCCCGGATATGTTGGCAGTAAATCCGGTCGTCGGACTATCCGAACACGTACGTACCTAGTACTACGTTTGTACCGATTTACAAGACAATGTTGGCTTCTAGCAAAGCGCCAAGCCTACCCAATTCTCCAAAAATATCCTTACAGGAATATGTGATCTATATCAGGCGTAGTATACATAGTATTGTGTATTACGATCCAGTATCGGATGTCACATGCTAGGCCTGGGGCTAGAATTGTGGCTGCCCCGTACGAAGCACATATCGGATCTCTGGTAACTAGTCTTTATAATCGGATAAACATGACCTAGTCATAATATCCCGATAGCTGCAGCATATAAGAGAACCAGTTCCGTATCCTACGTGATCATCATCTCCATTATTACTGGAGTGATATTTCCATCTCGACATCACACCCAATACACTACGATTCTCAATATACCCAGAAGAGGCGTACACAGAACCTGTTAAAGCCCTGGACGACCAAAACTAAAGTATATTGATTGTCGCAAGTATTAGTGGTGCAAGTCTCAGGTTAAGACCAAATACACATACCCTGATTCGGACTTCCATAGACACATAGTAATACTACCAATGGAATTCCGAGGGGTCTATCCAGAGCGAAGCTGTTTCCGTACCATCGGTAAATACAACCTCCTATTACACTTGCATGAGTATCATATACCCAAATATATGAGAACTATGTCGTTATGCCCTCACAACGCGCACAAGTGTAATACTAGTCTTTTTCGCATTATCGATGTCCAATCTCGATAATACTCTGACTAGGGATATTTAATTATTAAACCTTCGTGGATTGATATTGTCTCATATCATCTCAATCCAGGAACTAATCATATGGACCTTTCATCATTTATACATTTTGGTGATCTAATCACAAATGATAAAAGAGCAATCTCCTTTGTCACATAGTTAATTTGTACAACAACACCATGATCTGTACAAATAGTGACGCTATGAGTCATAACTATCCAACAATCTCCCACTTGGCCTATAGCCAGTCACTCAAGTGTCCTACACCCGAACTATGTACGGTTCGCTCAAACTTCTGCTGAGGAAAAGGCTTTCGTCAGCGGATTTACATGATTATCATCTGATGTGATTTATACGATCATCACATCGCCACGATGTATGATCCGAACGAATCAGATGAATAGTCGAAGTATTTATCTGGATCGTTGATGAGACCATTAATTCTTTAGCTTGTGCTGTAGCCTAGCTCAGCTGCTAACAGAACTATTCCTAATCTGATTAGGTTATTATCAATCCAAAAGGCTTCTATTGCTGCCTCAGCTGCAGTAATAATCCATTTTTATTGTTTATTCGGTAACAGTATCTTGCATGGAAGATTTTCAGCTCACTGTTCCGTTATTCAAACTTTATAGTACCGTTCTTACGACTTATAGTCGTTTTATCGGTTTGGAAACTTGCAGCAGTGATCCCAGTCACTTCAAGTTCTCATTCTCCATAGTATAATACAGCATCCTTAGTTCCTCTAAGATACTTAAGGATGTTCTTCACTTCAATCCAGTGACTTTCACTTGGATTGGCCCGATTGTGAATCCATATGCTCAAAGCATATGAGACACCAGGTCGCGTACATTATTCAATGTACGAATTTCTAGGAGATTATTAACAACTTTAAATATATCCCAATAGATCTTTATTCCTAGAATAAAGGTTGTTTCTCCCAAGAATTCTACGGAGAATTTTTTCATGAAAGCCAAGCTTTCACCGATTGTATTATGGGAATATCATTTCCAAGAAATGATATGTCATCATTATTTAGGACATCACTTTCAGTGCGCTCCCACTAACCTCCTTATATACACAAGAATCATTTTCGTTTTGAATTAAATCATATACCATTATGATTACATCAAAACTATAGTTCCAAGAACGCAATGCTTGCTTCAATCCATCCATGGATCGAATTAACTTGCAAACCTTGTTTGCTAGTTTTGGTACGACAAAACCGTCAAGATGTTATAAACATCCTCCAAAAGGTTTCCGTTAAGGAAAGCGGTTTTGGCATTCAGCTGCCATATTTCATGAATGAAACATGCAGCATCAGCAAGCATCATCCAAATGAATTTACCATGGCAATAGGTAAAAGGTTTCGTCATAATCGACACAATGTTGATAACAATACCTTTTCGCTACAAGCCTAGCTTAGTACGTTGATATGTTGCCATCCTTGTATGTCTTCCTTGAAGACTTATATAGTACCAATAGGCACAATGCCTTTCAGTACAACAACTAGTGTCCAAACATAGTTGGTATACATGGAATCCATTTCGGAAATCGTGGCACTTTGCCATAATTGGGAGTCGATACCTTGTATCATTTCCTCATACGTAGTCAGTTCGTATTCCTCAATAAGATTGACATCTTCATGAGGTGAGATCAGAAACACATACCCCAGGTTATTTTCTGACTCTCTCCGACTTACGTGGTTCTTGTGTATTCCAAGATTATTGGTATAGTATCATCCTTGATGAACTATTTGTGCTCCATAAAGGAATCAGTGCCTGGAATAGTATTACTCTGATTTTCATCGAGTTTTACTTTCTTCCACTTACCACTGCATATCGGTATTCCTCTTAGGAAAACCGCATGGCGAGCAACAATTAAATTGTTCTCTTGTGAGTTGTATAAGTACTATACTTTGGTTTCCCTATGATAACCCACAACTTAGGCACTTATCCGATTTGGGTTCTGGTTTGGTATCATCCAAACATATGCCTAGCATTCCCAAATCTTTAGGAATGAGAAACCTGGTTTCTTTCCTGTTTATATCTAATATGAAGTCTGTCAAACAGATTTTATGGAACCTTATTCAAAATAAGTTTTTCACTATTTAATGCGTATCCGTTGAAGGAAATGGTAGCTCAGAGCGACTCATGATTAACCTTATCATGTCCAACAAAATTCGGTTTCTCCGTTCGGACACACCGTCAAACTGACGTGTTCCGGAAGGAGTCCTCATTGAAAGAATACTATACTCTTTCAAGTATTTGAGAAACTTATTGCTTAAGTATTTTCCATCATGGTCTAACCGTGACGATTTTAATACTTTAGCCGATCTATTTGTCTACTTCGTGTCGAAACTTTCTGAAAGTTTCCGATTTGTGTTTCTAAGGAAACACATAACCATAACGCGATGCCACATCCGTAAAGATCACGAAACATTCATATCAACATCTAGCCTAGCTAGACATGGGCCCACTTACGTCACTATGAACGAGGGCTAACAGATCGGTGGCACTTACACTTTTACCAAGTAAAAGGTATTTAGGCATTTTGCCTAATAAACTAGATTCATATACATCATTTGAATAGAATCAAATTTGTCCTAGTACCCACTCTTCGAAAGTGTGGATATACGAGTCTTGTTTAATTGTGTCTCAGACAATAATGCCACAAATAAGTCTCATCTGATCAAATCAGTTTGAGCTATTTGTTTGTCATGTTATACGTTTGAGATTCATTTATATTCAAAATAGAAATACTGTTATTCATATCTAATGTGCTTATCTCAATATCATCTTTATAAAATAAAACACTTTAGTGTTCTAGAATATAAAGGTATACCCGCAACGGGTTAAACCCTGATATAGAGATAATTTTTCTAGTCAAACTAGTTACATTCTAACAGTTTCCTAATTTAGGCACACATCCGAAGGGTAGTTCCTAAACTTAGGTATCTACGGTTAAAACAGCGACTTTCGTCCCGTTTTCGACTCACAAATAAATCTCAACTGAAGTCAGTATCCTGCTTATAGCAGATTCTGCACACCAGTACATATTTATGTACCACATCCAGTATCTAAAATCCAATTTTAATACTCATAGTGAACATGTTTATGACAAAAATATTCGAAGTCGGAACCTTTCACCGTCTTCTACTCCTTCATGTATATTTTGTCCATACGGCAGTCACGCTTCCGTGTCCCCGTTTGCCACAGTTGAGGCAGATATTCTGGGATATGTCTTATGTCTTGTCAGAAGATTATAATGATTTTACCTTTGCCCCTTTTCCCACACCCAGAAGCCTTTGGCCAAGCCTTGGCCTACCGGAATGTCAAAGTAAGATGCGCCTTGCGCTTCTTGCCTTATTGCAAACTTTGGCTTTGTCTCCTTGAGCATAGCCATTAACTCTCCAAGAGTTTTCTATTGCAATTTGTACTTCTAAGATCTAGGGATAGATCAATGAAGATCCTTCAATTTCAATATCATATTATAAGGATCTAATCCTTAATTCTGACTAAGAAATTAAAGAGTCTATTTGGCAAGCTTAACGGATTAAGCACTAAAGTTATCATCACATGAATATTCCAAATATCATGTTCTACTATTTGCTTAACTCCTGGCTTAGGCCTAAGATGTTATTTTATCAAATAAAGTAACTTCTTAGTTTTCAGGACTATCCTGATTCTTATTCCCAATTTGAAAATTAAAGTCGTTTAAATACATTTTCACCCAGGATTATGTTTTAAACATTAATCTTTCAATTATCTTGATTCTAATAGTCCAACTATTAAATCAACGATTTTAGGTACTATTTATTATAATGATTACTATAGTCCAACTATATAATCAACTATAATTTAATAGGTTAAATTCAATTATATTGATTACTATAATCCAATTATAAAATCAACTATAATGAAATTGTTTGAATACAGTCCAACTGTTTTATTAAAACAACAATTAAATATTAGTCCAACTAATAAATAATTTATTTAATGACGAAATATTTGTAATGAGCGCGTATGGCAAGTAACTAAACGAATATTTCAAATTTAATACTTGTCTCCCACTATTTTTCGGCGAGCCTCTAACCCTCTGTTGAGTACTCGGGAAACCTTGTTTCCTAGTGGGCTAGGATCCCGTTAAATAACACACAATCTTGACTTTGGCCAACAAATTGTATAATAATTAACTAGGTAGATCTCTAAGATCAATTGGATCTCATCCAATTCCTAGATCCAGTAGGTGGACATCCAAGTCCGAAACATATATCTTATATATGCCAATATATCCAATATATTGCCTAACCTTTTTCCTCTGAATCAACTAAGCTTTAGCTTTGGCACAACAAACTTAGTGATCCCAGTTAAGCGGAACCCATTGACCTTGGAAAGCTTCGTAATCAATGTCGATGGACAAGAAGTGATCTTGACTTTGGCCAACAAATCACAAGGACAAGACACCGATATGGAACAAATCCTTCATGATTCAAACACATCCTCGACGGACAAAGGTCTTGACTTTGGCCAACAAACCAATGCCAGTCTTGGATCTTGAGTAAGAATCACTCAATGGAAGGAAAAACGCTTAATATGATGTTGAGGGTTTTTCGCGTGTAATTGGCAACCAATTAATTATCTTTGTTAAGGTCTCATCATCATACACTCTTAAACATGCATTCTAAACACATAATAAGGCGCATATAAATAAATATAATAATGATATGCGAATGGATATTTAAACATTGTTCCTAGAACAAATCTCTCTCTTTCCTCTCTCCCGCTAGCACATGTATTACTTCTACCCGATTACATAACACTTCTAAAGAAACCTCATTTACATTGAGGGGAATAGGTGAGAAGAAAAATACAAAGAGTAAGGAGGTAATAGGCTGGACACGCAGGTCCAATTAATAAATTCTAAATTTATTACAATAATTTCCAAAATTGCCCCACCCATCTAATATCCATCCGATATACATTATTCATGCATCGCAACCATGTATTCACACAAGCATGTTATCAATCAATCTAATCCAATTAATTAATCTGAATATTAATGACCATCCAATGTTCAAACAACGATTTGATTTTGCGCGAGTCCAACTCGTTTTGCGAATAAGTACTCAAAGTACGAATTCTTGAATTAAATTAAACTACAACATTAAATCCAATTTAAATTTGTATTTAATACTAATTCATTTATTTAATTCCAAATTAAATATTACACTTTATTAACGAACCTTAGCGACTTAGATTCTAAATCTAATCGTTACGGGTCTCAAAGCCCGATTAACATCCAATGTTAATTTAATTAAAATCCAATGGGCTTTTAATTAATTTCTTAAGGCATGGACTTTTGGTCAATATGGGTCAAACCCAAATACCAAAGCCCATTTAAGGAATCACCCTTATTTGCCAAGAAACCAATTTAGGCCCATTAGGCCCAATTAAAAAAAAAGGTCCATTAAGTCATATTTGGACTTTATGGATATGGTTTTGGGCCCAATTGGATCCAACCAATTTGCCTAAACCAATCTTGGTACAACCAAGCCCATTTAATCCCAATTACAACATTTCAAGCCCAATTTCCAAAATAGGCCCAATTAATTAAATTACCAAATTCCAAATTTCATAACTTAATTAACCAAAGTGTATGTCATAATTAATTACCCAAATTAATATTTCTAAAACACAAATTTGTACAATTAATTATGCTCAATATCATCAAAACATGTCCAACACATTTTAATCAAAAATCAAGTCATTTCTCATGCTTAATGGCCACGGCATTTTGGGGTAATTTATGTCTGATTCGGTTTCAATCCAATTAAATCCACAATCAACATTAAATCAACATTTCCCAAATGATTTTAACTCATCCAATGATCAAAATCAAAAAATACCATGACATAGGGCACATGTTCATATTCGGCCAAGCCAATATTTTTGGGCAAAAATTGATCCAATCAAATTTCATGAAATTGATCTAATACAACTTCAATTAAACATCATTTAAGCATACTCAATCAAGTAATTTTATCAAATCATGCTCAAATACAATTTACCCAAATTTAACCCTAAATTCAAGTTTCATGCTCAATCTTGCTCTGATACCATTTTTGTTGGGGTTTTGGGCGAATGGCGCAGAGGAAGCGCGGTTCGGGCGAAATCGTAATTTAAATTTTTTCAAATTACCGAATAAATTATTCAATATCTAATATGAATAATTTATTCATATTTCACCAAAACTTATTTATTCGATATCAAATAGCGACATAAATATAAGTGAAACGTCGCGAAACTTTTATGAAAAACATTTTTCCGCAAAATGGCCTAAAACGCATTTTTTACCGAACCGACCACCCAACACTTATGGGGACTGCCCAGGTCAGCCCCAATAGTGTTATGGAAGTTCATGGGATGCCCGAACAGTGACAAATTCAATGTTTGGACAGCTGTCACCCGGTTGGCTCAAAAGTCACCCGGTAACACCGAATTTGGCCGTTTTCGCTTATATCAACTCCGAAACACTTTCCGGCAATTGTTCCAACTCCCAAAACACATCCAATACATTCATAACACATTATTTTCATCAAAAAATTTCCAGTTTGCACATATCTGATCCAGAACCGAAATTAATGATTTTTCATGCTTTAAATCCAATTTTTCAAGATTAAATCAATTAATCAAAACACCAACTCAATTCACCACATATGATTTACCCAAGAACAATTCTAGGTGTCACAAGAGTGTTCATAACACTCTAGAATAGCAAATTTTCATCAAATGAACAAATTGGAAACTTATTACAATAATAGCATCCAAAATCACTTCACACATGCACTATACTTCCATCTCCATCCACCACAACCAGAAGCCCCAAAATTTACAGGCAAAGAAACCCTAGAACCATTCTAAGAAATCAAGAAACAAGGAACTAATTTCAAGCTTAAAGAGTTTTGAAGATTACCTTTAATACTCCAATTTTCCTTAAGCCATTTCCTTGATTTTTCTTCACTTTTCCATGGATTTATCAAACAATTTTTCAAACCCATTTTTCTTTAGGAGTTTCGGCTATGGTGGTTCCAAAAAAAGAGAGAAAACAATTTTTTTTAAAGAGGAAGAGACCGACTTTGGAGGGTCAAATTGGTAATTTGGCCAATAAAATATAATTAATTAAAGTAAATATTTTGGTGACAAATCAAATTTTCACACATTTACTTTAATAAAGTCATGCCATGTGAACCAATAATAATTGGACAAAATTCATAACATTTATGAAAAAAGTTTATTAATTAATCATTTAAATATTTAACAATTAAATATCCAAATAATCAATTAATATAATTATTATTATATATGTATTTTTTTATTTACAATAAATAACAAATACATATATTTATGGCATGTGTCAAAATCTCATTTGACGATTAATTAATGTGTATCTAATCGTATTATGTATCAAATACAAATACACAATAATTATTATCGGACAAAATCCCCTAATGCATGTGTTATCGTTTAACCGATTAAACGATCCGAATTAACTCATTTAATCCGATGAAGTATTATGAATAATCCGTATTATTCATATCGCGTTGCCCAAGTGCTCAACGAGTACACTTCATATTGTAGGACTCTCTAAGTTTAGGTTTATCCGTCACGAAATCCAATTTCATGTCCATAATCCACCCACTCATGGATTATGACGACCACAGATAATCTCGCTAAACTATGCAAGCTGAGGTCATTGCATACGTATAATCTCTCTGTCACAGGCTATCCATATTATACCTGGGATATAGATAAGAACGTCAAATCCAATCGGTATAATATAGTCGACTTTCAATTTACGATCTCTAACTAACACTCGAAACTGATTTCCAAAGTTATACCACGGCCATGGATTTACTAGATCGTAAACATGTGAGGATGTCTATGCCTTATATACAGGACTGGCGGATCCTATCTCGATACGTACTAGATATCATGAGCATCAGTCCATACCCAACGAACATGCGGAGGTCTGATCTAAATAGATCGGTGACGTGACTGCCATCAAAGTGTGGAGGATAACTCATATATCCCATTGTGGTATCTCAAGTCGAAGGAATACTATGCTCACTCAACTCGAGAATATTCCTATTGACGTTGGTGTACCATCTATTAGGAAATCTTCAGTGAGTCGTTCAGTGTCTTATCAAATAAACACTTACATGTCTATACGAGTCTCCCGAGACTCATGGTTCATTGGGATAAACCATCGGACTAAGTCACGATATACGACATGTACTGGTCTCAGCGGATTTTACTAACCGACTCGTGTTAGTAAATCTTGACCAGGAACTTTATTTAAGGATATACATCTTATAGTGCGCTTCTCAATGTCAATTACAAACTACATTGTAACTGCGTACTATATTGTAAATCCTAGGGTCTTTGTCTAATATACACGTATCACTAAATCAGATTTAGTTTCGATCTAATCATGATCAGATATCTAATCGTAATTAGATCAAATAAGTGTATAAAAGACAGGGGTACTACCAATAAATTAAGTAATATTATAGAAAACATAAATGTTTGTATTTATGAATCGGACATAAATACGACCTGGATTGGCACTCTGAGCACCAACCCTAACATTTAGAACAGGGATTGAACATTCTAATCAATCAAAAGCTACTCCTAGGCTTGAAAGCGATTAGTCTATCATTTTGTGAGCATTGTGTTACAAGTAAGCAAAACATATTAAAATTCAGCAAGTCAAGTGCTCGGAGTAAAACCATTTTATAATTGATTCACTCTAATGTTTGGGAAACACTGGTTCAATCTCTAGGGAAAGTAAAATATTTTGTATCATTTATTGATGACTTTTTTAGAAGATATTGGGTGTACCCGATCAAAAATAAGTCAGATGAGATGTCAGTTTTTAAAAACGCCAAAGCACAAATTGAAGTAGAAACTGGAAAGAGAATCAAGTGTTTAAGGATAGATAATGGAGGAGAATATTAAAGCAAGGATTTTGATGCATATTGTCAGCAAGAATGCATCAAAAGACACTCCTCAACAAAATGGTGTGGAAGAAATTATGAATAGAACGCTGCTAGAAAGAGTAAGAGCTATGCTCAGAACAGTTAGTCTACCAAAGTGTTTTTGGGCGAAGCAGTTCATACAATATGCTATGTTGTAAATAGATATCTATCAACAGCAAATGATTTGAAGACATCGATGGAGATGTGGAATGGAAAACCAATTGATTACTTATTGTAGACAACAGGAATCTGGGCGACGCATGCTGTCCCGGGTTCGCGGCCCGGTCGGGAGTACGGAGTAGCCACGGGGGACTAAACTGGAGAATAATGGAGTCGCCACCCGGTGTGAACCGGGAAAATGGGATTTAAGGCCGCACTCACCCCTCGCAAGGGAAGACCTCAAACCGTTGGGTTCGGAACGGTCCCTTACTCATGCCACTTGTGATGAAAGGATTTATGTAATAATTTAATTAGGCTTAAGTAGCACTTATTTCCAAGAGTATCATGCTTCTAAATTCACATGTACAAAATGAAACTTACACATATATTTCACATCTAAGATTGCATGCTTGAAAATACCTCAAAGTAACAACGAACATACAATTTCATTTAGCATATCATGTTCACGGAAAACAGAAGCATACATACTAACCATACAAGCATACATGTGAGCACTTTTCCAAGTGATACGTGGAATTGTATCCCAAGTACAGACCGCACTACCGTCCATTCGGAATCGGCTACGGAATTTATGTATGGGTTTCCATCCGATATACCACAAGAAATAATACTCCCAAAGTCATCATGACATAGGTATATGAATGGTAATACGTTAAACCAAGACTAAGGTAAATGATGCAACCAATGAAATAAACATGTTTTTCATTATGATGTGCACAAAGATAAGAATGACTATATGGGGTTTCATAAGAAAAATCACCTAAGAAACAATTATACGTGGCATGTGGTGAAAGTGTCTCAGTTCAGTGGGTGCGCGTTCGCGTAGCGTTTGATAACGCGTTCGAACGGTAAACAGAAGGTTCGCGTTCGTATAGCGTTCGAGAACGCGTTCGAACGGAACCAGACCTGATGCATTATGAGACTAAGAAAGTGCGTGTGCGTTCGCGTAGCATTCGAGAACGCGTTCGAACGGTAATCAGAAGGTTCGCGTTCGTGTAGCATCCGAGAACGCGTTCGAACGGAACCAGACCTGATGCATGCAACACAAAGAAAGTGCGTGTGCGTTCACGTAGCGTTTGATAACGCGTTCGAACGGTAAACAGAAGGTTCGCGTTCGTATAGCGTTCGAGAAAGCGTTCGAACGGAACCAGACCTGATGCATTATGAGACTAAGAAAGTGCGTGTGCGTTCGCATAGCGTTCGAGAATGCGTTCAAACGGTAAACAGAAGGTTCGCGTTCATGTAGCGTCCGAGAACGCGTTCGTACGGAACCAGACCTGATACATGCAACACAAAGAATAAAGATGACAATGTCAAGCTCAGTATGTCCGATCAAACGTATCTTGCATTCAACCGAACACACATCAACCGGCGCGGTAAAGCATCGTGGTAAAGGGGTTTAACCCCTCCCCATAGGGGATCTCACATCGCACTTACTAAGCCCATGCGCTCGATTGAATCATGCATACAAAGAATTAAAAGCAATAATATTAAACGTAGTATGCCCGATTGAACGTATCTTGTTATTCAACCGAACACACATCAACCGGCCCGGCAAAGCATCGTGGTAAAGGATTTTAACCCCTCCAATTATGGGACCTTCCATCGCACTTACTAAGCCCATGCACTCGATTGCATCATGCATACAAAATAAAGACAATCGTATCAAACTTAGTATGCCCGATTGAACATATCTTGCATTCAACCGAACACACATCGATCGGTGCGGCAAAGCATCGTGGTGAAGGATTTTAACCCCTCGAATTAGGGGACCTTTCATCGCACTTACTAAGCCCATGCACTCGATTGTATCATACATAAATAAGCAACATGCAGAATTCAAGTAACGAAAAATAAATAAATCAATCCAACATGAAACAAAAGAAGGTACAGTTTACTCAAGTGGTACGTGGAGTTGTATCCCAAGTACAGACCGCACTACCGTCCATTCGGATTCGGCTACGGAATTTACGTCTGGGTTTCCATCCTATATACCACAAGAGACGACACTCTTCCATTCATCCAATACCCACAACACACATCATATACAAACAATATTCAACAAAGAATTAAAATACAGTTAAAATAAATGACAAGAATCAAATGAAGATGAGTGTGGGAAGTACCCTCAGGTCTAACTTTTTAAGCCGTCTCTCGGACTCGCGTTTCACGCAGATCGGAAGGGGTAAAACTCCGCAACTTTTCTGGTTCACTGGTTTGCCTTTTCCTTCGCTGTTCGGCCACTCAAGCTACTGTTTCGACTCCGTTTTGCTGCTGTTTCCTTGTGGTTTTGCTGCCGTTTCCTCTGTATTTTCTGCTTACTGTTTCAGGTCTTGTTTTTGGTGTTTTAGGCTACTGTTTTTGACATAGTTTACCGCTGTTTTAAGGTGATTTTGGGCTGCTGTGTTTGGTGTGATTTTCGGTGATGTGTGGAGGTTTATGGGGCTGATTTTCGGTGTTGATTAGGGGTTGTTTTGGTGGTTGTAGGGGGTGTGAATGGCTACTGTATTTTCGGTGATGTGAGGGTAAGGATGAAGGGAATGATTTGCTGTCTTTCTTGTGATTGGCGTGTGATGTCTTAAGGTTTCTTGCTGTGACTTGCGTGTGAGTAGTGTATGAGCTAGGAAAGTGCATGTCTTGGTAAGGGGTTGTTTATATAGAGAAGGGCTAGGGCTTCACCTTGTCTCACAAGGAAGGGATTTTGGCATTTAAAGTGAGGATTTGATTTGGTATTGAGCAAGGAAAGTCAAAGATTGAGGGGGGACAAATCTTAGCTAGATTAGGAATACAATATCTTTAATTTGTTATGATTGATTTTAATTAGGCATGGCATATTTTTAATTTAGTATGTGATTTGTTTAGTTAGGAAGCTAATATATTTGATTTATCTTATTAGGTATAATTATATTTTATGTTTTATTTAATTGGTAAATGGTTTAAATATTTTATTTAATATTTAATGTTTAATTTAATTAAATTGGGATGTGTTTTATGGGCTTTGGGGGCTAATTGGGCCGGGGTGCGAGGCTAGCATCAAAATCAGAAATACCGACTCCGTTCGAACGCCCATTCGAACGCGGCACGAACGTTCGCAATCTGCCTGACGTTCGAACGAAGTAACGAACGCAGCACTAACGAAGATAGTGAACTTGTGAAATGAACTTGATGACGTACTTATTCTGAATTTCCCCTTCCGACCTCCGTTTCCCGCAATATCCTTAGCTAAAAAGGTAGGGCCTCCAACTGAGACTCATCATCGGGTTTCACATGCGAAAATGCAATGCCTATAGTCGCCCCCACTTTGATGGGACTTGTGCAGTGTGTGACTTTGAACAATCCTATCAAAGTTATGCAATGCATTTTTACTTACCTGGCTCGCCAGTTGCCACCTGACTTGCCTGCTTTCCGCCGAGCTGATGATGCAGTGGACCTCGATCCTGGGACGCATCCCAATAACTGCAACTGATGTGGGGCCTCGCCCTCAAGCTGATATGGGCTTCGCCCCCCAAGATGATATGGTGTGGAGCCTCGCTCCCAAGCCGACATGAGCCTCGCCCCCAAGCTGAAATGATGTGGGGCCTCGCCCCCAGCTGGCATGGGCCTCGCCCTAAGATTCATTCATGGATTAATTCCAAATTCTAACAGCGCGGGCTAGGATTCATTCCAAAAAAACTGATGATGTGGGCCTCGACCTTAGGATTCATTCCTAGATTCCTTCCTGGATTCATTCCTAAAATCTGATGGTGTGGGCCCCGACCCTATGATTCATTCCAAAATTCTGACAATGTGGGCCTCGGCTCTGGGATTCGTTCCAAAACTCTACCGATATGGGCTTCGGCCCTGGGATTCATTCCCGGATTCCTTCCAAAATTTTGCTGACGTGGGCCTCGACCCTAGGATCCATTCCCGGATTCATTCCTGGATTCATTCCAGAATTCTGAGAGATTCATTCCTTGGATTCATTCCAAATTCTTGAGAGATTCATTCTCTGGTTTCGTTCCAAAATTCTGAGAGATTCATTCCCTGGATTCATTCCAAATTCTAAGAGATTCATTCCTTGGATTCATTCCAAATTCTTGAGAGATTCATTCTCTGGTTTCGTTCCAAAATTCTAAGAGATTCATTCCCTGGATTCCTTCCAAACTCTGAAAGATTCATTCCCTGGATTCATTCCAAATTCTTAGAGATTCATTCCCTGGATTCGCTCCAAATTCTGAGAGATTCATTCTCTGGTTTCGTTCCAAAATTCTGAGAGATTCATTCCCTGGATTCGTTCTAAAATTCTGAGAGATTCATTCCCCGGATTCGTTCCTGAAACTGTACTGTTGTTGTTTCTGACTAGCTTGCCTTTGCTGCTTTCTCTCTTTCTTTCTTCGAAACCTGTTAATATAAAACAAAACAAACACAAAAATGATGCAAAATGTGTTACTGTATGCATGTATGCATGAGTTTCCTATCCCGTTGGGTTAGGTCTTCGGTCAATTCCCTTAGTGACAGCTCGGTCTTCTCTTCCTTAGGCAAAGTAGTACTGCTTCAATCTGTCTACACTAATTGGTTCTGTGAACTCATTTCCTTTCCAAGTCTAACAGTCTCACTGTCTCATTTCCCAATTTCCCAATTTCTGATGGCCAACATATCTTTTCTGCTTGCTTCTTCTGAGGATTCCCTACGTTCTGAGTATCATAGTACCAAGATTGAATGCTTTTGTCACATGCACTCATGTTGCAAGTTGAGAAGTGGAGATTCAGACAAGTAAGCGAAATGAACTTCTTTATTATTGTTGAGAAAAGGTTCGAACAAGAAAACAAAATCAATGTCTTTATTAAAAATGCAAGATAAACTTGGAGAAACAGCAGTGCCTTCTTCCTTAGCCTCTGGTTCTTCATTGTTATTATCATTTATCCACATGTGAGAAGCTTGGTGGTTGAGGTTTGGAGGACAAAGGTTTCAGGCAAGCCAAAGTTGATCATGGTGGTGGGACGGAGTGGTAATTTGGTAGAGGATTCTTGTGTGTGCTGGGTTACTCTCTTTCTGGGTCAGGTATTTTATGGGTGTCAATCAGGTCTTGAATCTCATGCCTAAGGCGGGGGCAGTTGTCAGTTTCGTGACCCTTTTGCTGGTGAAAATAACTAATAAGTTCAAGTCAAGGTAGTGCGGCACAGGGCTGGGGAGTGGTTTAGGTTCCAAGGGTTTCAGGAGCCCTTGCATCTTCAATTCTCAAACACCTTTGATAGAGGTCTACCCAAGTTGGAGAAACGTTTGTTTCTGATGGCAGTGACCTCAGCACTGGAAGACTTTGGCTTAGGATGTCCTCCAAAATTCCTTCTATTCTGGCCATAAAACTTTCTGTTTTCAGCCTCTTCTTCCTCATATCCATGACAGTTTCCCTCAACTGTGGAAATCCGCAATCATTGAAGTCATCCTCCTCAACTTGCCATAGATCGAGGGCTTAGTGCCCTTGATGATCATTTTAATCCGGTCCTTCTCAGAGGGCCGAGTCTGTATTTTCAGAAGCTGGCTTCTCCAGCGGTCTACATACTCCTTGAAGCTTTCTTCTGGCTTCTGCTTAGTGTTCTCCAAATCACGAAGTGACAAATCAATCTCTAAGTCTGTAACATACTGTTTCAGAAAAGCATCAGCTAGTTCCTTCCAATCTTCCTTAACCTTCTTCTTAAGGCTATGATACCAACCACAGGTGCCCCCTCGAGTGACATCCCAAACATCTTTTGGACTTGGCGCTGTGATAGGCCCATTGAACTCATGACTGAGACATATTGCTGCAGATGGACCCTCGGGTCTCCATTCCCATTAAACTTGGCCATGTCGGGCATTTTAAACTGAGCTGGCAGCCGTTCTCCAAAGGTCATTGCCTCATAGTCTAACAACTCTTCATGTTTACCCCTCATCTTGCGAGTAACTGACTCAACCTGATCCCGCAGCTTCTGAAATTCTGCCTGAGACCCAATCACTTTACCTGTTGCATCTTCTGCCATGTCATCATCAAAAGTGGGGATATCATCCCCCAACCCATTCGGAGGCTCCTCGCGCCTCACATTCTCAGAATTTCCCCCAGCACGGGGCACAGCCATATTTGTCATGGCAGTAGTCAAGGCTTGCAATTGTTCAGTGACCTTGGCGAGACCGTTTTCCAACTGATCCATACGGGATACCTCAATATCTGATTCACTCATGTCTGTTCCCAGTATTCTGGTGAGTCTTCCCTTTTCCCTAACCTAATGGGAATCTATAATGGCTTTTAGAACACGAGGGTTAACATGATGTATGTATGCATGGGGTGCGTGAGATGCATGTAACATATATACATACTAAATCAACTAAAATTTTCAAACAAATCGGCCCGTTATCATTTTAGAAGTTTTTGGGCTAACTGTCATAGGAGTAAACCCGTCCCAGTTTAAATGGCCCAACAAGTTCACATCTCATGGCAAGGAGCTCAACTAAATCCAAATGGTAATGTTCCGAACACAAGCACAAAGTGGCCTATCACACTTAGAAGCCTTGGCCCAATTGTCATAAAATACGTTCTTGTCCCAGTTTAAATGGCCCAACAAGCCCATATCTCATGACAAATGGTCCAAATGGATCCAAACGATGATGTTCCCAAACACAAGCATAAAAGAAAGATAATGCAAACATCGAGTAATAATTTCTACAGAATGGCCCATCAACATTTCAGAGGCTTTGGGCCCAATGGTCATAAGGTACGAACTCGCCCCAGTTTAAATGGCCCAGCAAGTTCGCATTTATGACAATAGTCCAACTGCATCCAAATGAGGATGGTCCACAAGCACATACTCAAGGAAATAATTGTTACTTTAACCATACAACCCCGGTCTATGGGTGGGTTCGCAGGAGTGTAGACAAAGGCTCTCATCAGCGAAGGATGGCCCACAACTAGGTCTCCCCAATCAAGGGTTCGAGCAACCAAGTGAGCGCACCCTTTTTTATACATTAAGGTACGTGCCAATGAGCTATGGTGTGTGACTGACTGTCAAATGGATTTCCCGTTGTAGATTCCTCAGAGGGAAGGTGGAGCGAGGCTCACTTACATACCCAAGCCTCTTAGGCTCTATCGCTTGGTGTCAGGAATAACAACGAGTCCTTCAAATTAGTCCATCACAATAGGCTACGAGTAGATGGCTATCTAGGTGCCTTCACACACTTTTCCTTCTTCTAGAAGGTAGTGAGTGAAGGAAGACACCAAACCATTACCTAGCCTCAAGATGCCTTTGATTAAACCCCCATTTCTATCCACTATAGACACGGTCAATTAGAACATAAATCCAAACATTACAAGACAATATTTCGGGTCCGATTCTCTTTCGCCAGTGGAGTCGCCAGACTGTAGACAACAGGAATCTGGGCGACGCATGCTGTCCCGGGCTCGCGGCCCAGTCGGGAGTACGGAGTAGCCACGAGGGACTAAACCGAAGAATAATGGAGTCGCCACCCGGTGTGAACCAGGAAAATGAGATTTAAGGCCGCACTCACCCCTCGCAAGGGAAGACCTCAAACCGTTGGGTTCGGAATGGTCTCTTACTCATGCCACTTGTGATGAAAGGATTTATGTAATAATTTAATTAGGCTTAAGTAGCACTTATTTCCAAGAGTATCATGCTTCTAAATTCACATGTACAAAATGAAACTTACACATATATTTCACATCTAAGATTGCATGCTTGAAAATACCTCAAAGTAACAACGAACATACAATTTCATTTAGCATATCATGTTCACGGAAAACACAAGCATACATACTAACCATACAAGCATACATGTGAGCACTTTTCCAAGTGATACGTGGAATTGTATCCCAAGTACAGACCGCACTACCGTCCATTCGGAATCGGCTACGGAATTTATGTATGGGTTTCCATCCGATATACCACAAGAAATAATACTCCCAAAGTCATCATGACATAGGTATATGAATGGTAATACGTTAAACCAACTAAGGTAAATGATGCAACCAATAAAATAAACATGTTTTCATTATGATGTGCACAAAGATAAGAATGACTATATGGGGTTTCATAAGAAAAATCACCTAAGAAAAAATTATACGTGGCATGTGGTGAAAGTGTCTCAGTTCAGTGGGTGCGCGTTCGCGTAGCGTTTGATAACGCGTTCGAACGGTAAACAGAAGGTTCGCGTTCGTATAGCGTTCGAGAACGCGTTCGAACGGAACCAGACCTGATGCATTATGAGACTAAGAAAGTGCGTGTGCATTCGCGTAGCATTCGAGAACGTGTTCGAACGGTAATCAGAAGGTTCGCGTTCGTGTAGCATCCGAGAACGCGTTCGAACGGAACCAGACCTGATGCATGCAACACAAAGAAAGTGCGTGTGCGTTCACGTAGCGTTTGATAACGCGTTCGAACGGTAAACAGAAGGTTCGCGTTCGTATAGCATTCGAGAAAGCGTTCGAACGGAACCAGACCTGATGCATTATGAGACTAAGAAAGTACGTGTGTGTTCGTGTAGCGTTCGAGAACGCGTTCGAACGGTAAACAGAAGGTTCGCGTTCGTGTAGCATCCAAGAACGCGTTCGAACGGAACCAGACCTGACGCATGCAACACAAAGAATAAAGATGACAATGTCAAGCTCAGTATGTCCGATCAAACGTATCTTGCATTCAACCGAACACACATCAACCGGCGCGGCAAAGCATCGTGGTAAAGGGGTTTAACCTCCTCCCCATAGGGGATCTCACCTCACATGCACTAAGCCCATGTGCTCGATTGAATCATGCATACAAAGAATTAAAAGCAATAATATTAAACGTAGTATGCCCGATTGAACGTATCTTGTTATTCAACCGAACACACATCAACCGGCGCGGCAAAGCATCGTGGTAAAGGATTTTAACCCCTCCAATTAGGGGACCTTCCATCGCACTTACTAACTAAGCGCATCACTCGATTGCATCATGCATACAAAATAAAGACAATCGTATCAAACTTAGTATGCCCGATTGAACATATCTTGCATTCAACCGAACACACATCAATCGGTGCGGCAAAGCATCGTGGTGAAGGATTTTAACCCCTCCAATTAGGGGACCTTTCATCGCACTTACTAAGCCCATGCACTCGATTGTATCATACATAAATAAGCAACATGCAGAATTCAAGTAACGAAAAATAGATAAATCAATCCAACATGAAACAAAAGAATGTGCCGTTTACTCAAGTGGTACGTGGAGTTGTATCCCAAGTACAGACCGCACTACCGTTCATTCGGATTCGGCTACGGAATTTACGTCTGGGTTTTCATCCTATATACCACAAGAGACGACACTCTTCCATTCATCCAATACCCACAACACACATCATATACAAACAATATTCAACAAAGAATTAAAATACAGTCAAAATAAATGACAAGAATCAAATGAAGATGAGTGTGGGAAGTACCCTCAGGTCTAACCTTTTAAGCCGTCTCTCGGACTCGCGTTTCACGCAGATCGGAAGGGGTAAAACTCCGCAACTTTTCTGGTTCACTGGTTTGCCTTTTCCTTCGTTGTTCGGCCACTCAAGCTACTGTTTCGACTCCGTTTTGCTGCTGTTTCCTTGTGGTTTTGCTGCCGTTTCCTCTGTATTTTCTGCTTACTGTTTCAGGTCTTGTTTTTGGTGTTTTAGGCTACTGTTTTTGACGTAGTTTACCGCTGTTTTAAGGTGATTTTGGGCTGCTGTGTTTGGTGTGATTTTCGGTGATGTGTGGAGGTTTATGGGGCTGATTTTCGGTGGTGATTAGGGTTGTTTTGGTGGTTGTAGGGGGTGTGAATGGCTACTGTATTTTCGGTGATGTGAGGGTAAGGATGAAGGGAATGATTTGCTGTCTTTCTTGTTATTGGCTTGTGATGTCTTAAGGTTTCTTGCTGTGACTTGTGTGTGAGTAGTGTATGAGCTAGGGAAGTGCATGTCATGGTGAGGGGTTGTTTATATAGAGAAGGGCTAGGGCTTCACCTTGTCTCACAATGAAGGGATTTTGGCATTTAAAGTGAGGATTTGATTTGGTATTGAGCAAGGAAAGTCAAAGATTGAGGGGGGACAAATCTTAGCTAGATTAGGAATACAATATCTTTAATTTGTTATGATTAATTTTAATTAGGCATGGCATCTTTTTAATTTAGTATGTGATTTGTTTAGTTAGGAAGCTAATATATTTGATTTATCTTATTAGGTATGATTATATTTTATGTTTTATTTAATTGGTAAATGGTTTAAATATTTTATTTAATATTTAATGTTTAATTTAATTAAATTGGGATGTGTTTTATGGGCTTTGGGGGGCTAATTGGGCCGGGTGCGAGGCTAGCAGCAAAAACCAGAAATACCGACTCCGTTCGAACGCCCATTCGAACGCGCGCACGAACGTCCGCAATCTGCCTGACGTTCGAACGAAGTAACGAACGCAGCACTAACGAAGACAGTGAACTTGTGAAATGAACTTGATGACGTACTTATTCTGAATTTCCCCTTCCGACCTCCGTTTCCTGCAATATCCTTAGCTAAAAAGGTAGTGCCTCCAACTGAGACTCATCATCGGGTTTCACATGCGAAAATGAAATGCCTACACTTATCTTTTCACATTTTTTATTGTCATGTATACGTGATGTACAACGCTCAAGAAAGAATAAAGCTAGATCCAAAATCTGGCAAATGTATTTTCTTGGGTGATGCTAATGGAGTAAAATGGTATCGCTTGTAGGATCCCACTACCCACAAGATCATCATCAGCAGAGATGTGATATTTGTAGAAGATCAACTGCAGAAAGAATGAATGATAGCATTTCAAAATAATCTAGAACCAGAACAAGAAAATTCAGATTCTTCTAAAGCAACACTAGAGCACAAGGTACCAGAACCAATCGAGTTTGAAGCTTCTGAAGTTCACCGATCAACTCGAGAGAGAAGACCTCTAGGTTGGCACTCAGAGTATGTCACGGAGAGTAATATTACATACTATATTCTAACTGAGGATGGAGAGCCATCAACTTTCCATGAAGCTACAAATGGTGTAAATGCATCTATGTGGATGACAGTAATGCAAGAAGAAATAGAAACCTTGTACAAAAATAATACATGGGATCTAATACCATTACCACGTGGAAGAAAAGCCATTGGTAATAAATGGGTCTACAAGATCAAGCGAGATAACAATAATCAAGTAGAGCGATATCGTGCACGATTGGTGGTAAAAGGATATGCTCAGAAAGATTAGATTGATTTCAACAAGATATTTTCTCTGGTGGTTTGACTTACAACAGTCAGAGTAGTTCCGGCTATGTGTGCTACTTTTGACCTACATCTGGAACAATTGAATGTAAAAACTACATTTCTTCATTGAGAACTTGGAGAATAAATTTATATGCTCCAACCAGCAGGTTTTGTTGAAATAGACAATGATAATTTGGTTTACAAGTTGAAAAAATCTATGTATGATCTCAAACATGTGCTGAGATATTGGTATAAGAGATTTGATTCCTTCATTATTTTCCTTGGGTATAACAGACTCAGTTCAGATCATTGTACCTATTACAAGATGTTTGGAAATAATGACTTTATTTTTTGATGTTGTATGTGGACGATATGTTGATAGCAGACCCTAACAAATATCACGTCAAAGAATTAAATGCACAGTTGGCTAGGGAGTTTGACATGAAGGATCTGGGACCAGAAAAAATTATTCTAAGGATGCAAAGACACCTATATAAAAATAACATGAAGATTTGGCTTTCTCATAAAATTACTTGAAGAAAATCTTACGATGGTTCGATATTGAAGATTGTAAGAAAATTTCTACCTCACTTTCTTTTAATTTCAAGTTATCCTCATTTATGTGTCCTAGCAATGAAGTTGAGAGGAATGAGATGTCTCAAGTACCGTATGCATCATCAGTGGGAAGCTTAATATACGTCATGATTTGTACAAGACCATACATTACACAAGCAGTGGGAGCAAATAGTTGTTTTATGGTGAATCCTGATAGAGAGTATTAGAATGCTATTAAGAGGATCCTTAGATATATCAAAGGAATCTCAGATTTTGTATTATGTTATGGAGGATCAGAATTAATTGTCAGAGGTTACGTGGATTCAGATTTTTCAGAAGATCTTGACAAATAAAAATCCACCACGAGTTATGATTTTGTACTTGCATGAAGAGCTGTGAGTTGGGTATCCAGGTTACAGAGTGTTATGGCTTTTTTTACAACAGAAGCTTAATACATGGCGGCTACACAAGCCTGCAAAGAAGCTGTTTGGTTTTAAAGGTTATTGGAGGAGCTCATGCACAAACAATAAAAGATTTCATTGTTTTGTAACAGTCAGAGTGCTTTATATATTGCAAAGAATCCAACTTGTCATTCAAGAACAAAGCATATAAGGGTACAATACCACTTTATTTGTGAAGTAGTGGAATAATATAGTGTGGACTTTTGAAGGTACACAACAATGAGAACCTTGCAGACGTAAGGACCATGTCTATTAATACAGATAAATTTATATGGTGTAGATCATCTTATATCTTAGCAGAAACGTAAGTAGCTTGAAGACGACAAAGTAGAACAGATGGTGAAAACTGATTGGTTCTCAATCAAATTTCTAAGTGGGAGAATTGTTAATTATTGCACATTTTGGGAGAATTGTTAATTATTGCACCAAAATGTGCAATAATTAATAATAATAAATATATTAATTATGTAGGTGGGTCTCACATGCATAAAAAGAAAATAATAAAAAATTAAAATTCATTATTTGCCTAATGAATCTCATGCGTATAAATAGATGTTTCATTTCATTATTTTCTTCATTTCATTCTCAACCAAATCCTTTATATTCTAAGATAAAAAAAATATTGTTTCTTCTTAAAAGTTTGTGAGAGAGTTGTAATTCTCCTTTCTAATAGAGTGTGAGATTGTACACCCTTGTATTTAGAGAGAAATTGTAAAAAAAATTCCACTATAGTGAAATCATTCTATATTTATCCGTGGATGTTTCCCTCACATTGAGGGTTTTACCACATTAAACATGTGTCTCATTGTTTTTATTTTATTGTTAATATTTATGGTATGCTAAACCTCCTAATTATTATTGTACTGTCATATGGTAGACAAAACCTCATGAACTAATAATTATTCTTAATTTCAATTTGTTTGCATGTCAGCTTCATCTCACGATCCCCTAACAATCTTAAGATCATGTAGTTTAAAACCATGATATTCACAAGGATTATTTTAAACATTTTGGTAATTTTGATATTAAAAGAATAAAATCGAAGACTGTATAGGAGAATGATATCGTTTACTTATTAATTGGTGGTATGTACATTATTCATTCCTCTGTTGTATAAAAGAATCACTCCAGTAAAAGAAAAAAACTAAACAATTAAAATGTTACAACTTGCAATCCGTCAACTTACAAATATGTATGTATTATAAATATGATAAAAGTAATTAATATTAGCATTTAGTTAAAACAAACCGTGTTTAACTATTACATGCTTAGAGTTCCAAAAACACTAAATAAAAATCAAAACAGATATATATCTAAACTAAACACAAACAAATGCTACATAAACCAAAACTAATTAATGATGATGACAACCGAACAACCAATCACTGAACGACATATATAATATATAGACAATTCTCATTTTATGAGGCACAAATTTGTTTAATTAAATATTGAATTAAAAGCTTGATGATCATGCAAGAAAAGTCGTATATAAAAGAATAAAAATGAGCGGCTTCTTTGTTTCATCTACTGTTTAGATTAGATGTGGTTATGGAGATAATCGACGCATGAGATTGATTGGGGGCTTGAAATTTTGTAAATCTAAAGAAATTTTAATTGTTAAATATATAATATGATTTTTATTTTTTAAATTTTATATTTTATCGATAAAGACTTATTTTAAGAATTTGATTAGGGACTCATAAATATTTTTAATTATTTTATTTCATTGGCAAGTTATTAAGTTCAATGTGGCTTTTTTGATATTTTGAGTCCACAAATATTTTTTTAAACCTAAGTTTTTATTTATCAAAGTCAATTCGATGAATCGATCGATCCTGTCTTCATCGTTACGGGCAAGAAAATATCTTTGGCTTTGTTCATTTACTTGCTTCCATAAGTCTTTGGAACTTTTACTTGGCATGCAAATCCATCTTGACAAAATTATGCAATTAACAGGGACAAATAGTACTTAATCTAACAAAATTATATTAGTTTAATGTCAATTATGCAACCGTAATCAAAACCTCAATGAGTTGTTTCAGTGATAAAGGTTTTTGACTGGAGTGGTTTGCTCCCTCTTAACTTCAAGGTTCGAATCTCACTAGATGCATTTCCTTGGGGTCATACCTCTTGGTGTAAAAAGCCAATGACTTATCATGATCGGTGTGGGAAACTTATGAGGACACGAAACACAGATTTTGGGGATTAATCGAGGTGTGCGTATGCTAGTTAGGACACCCCGATTACCCAATAAAAAACATTATCAATAGAATAATGGAATCAAGTTGAAATAATTTTTCCTTTAAAAAAATTTGAATTTTTCTATTTTCTCCAATTTTTTGTTAAAAAATTACATTTGCAATTATTTATAAACAAAGTTCTTATTAGGGGTGAGCACCAGTTCCGGTTCTACCCGGAACCGGTTGGAACCGGACCGGTTTTCCGGATTTGGAACCGGAACCGGTGTAATCGGGTAGTTTCCGGTTCCAAAATGGTCGGAACCGAAACCGGACCATGGAACCAGTTTATATGAACATTTAGATATTTATATGAACATATAACCATTTAAGGCATTTTATTAGTACTGCAAATCCAGTTGCTTATTTGATTGGTAATTCAGATGATGCTATGTTTCTGCATCTAGCCACCACCCTTGGTATCACTTGAACATTGAGAAGATTTTACCAAACAAACCTGAAAGCAGACCAGTAGTACCATCAACAAGCATGTCAGTTTCTTTATTCCATTGGGAATGGCTGCAGTTTCTTAGTTGTGCATCCATAAGTTCCTCATTTGGAAATTTCGGCTTTGAACGTTCAAGTGGAGCTATTTCATGATTGTACTTTTCCGGGTAAGGACAGTAATCCTGCAACAGAATGAACAAATATTGAGAATTTTTTTTCAAACAAGTATGTTTTGCATGATCCAAAATTATGCACGTGAAGAATTGCTTACTTGATCAACATGCATTTTCTTCACAAATATCTTAAATATCTTGAAATTATTTTCCACTAATAGGTCATCTGATAAACGAAGGTATGTCACCCCAAGGTTTCACAACTAGGCAACTTAATGCACTGATAACTTGTCTAATTGTAAATGAAAACAGAAAGGGTAATGAGGCTGGCGAGCATTAAAAGTCTAAAACTTCATTTTCTTCGTTCTTGAGCTTCCGCACTCCGATTTGGTCCCCGTTTTTTCCTACGGACTCGTATCGGAATGTAGTTTTCATTAAAATATTTTAAAATAGGGTAATTCGGAACCGGACCGGAACCAGATTGGAACCAAATAATATGGTACCTTGTTTAATTGGGTAGGTTCTGATTCCACTTAGTGCAGAACCGAATTTTTCCGGGTAGGTTCCGGTTCTATGCGGAACCGGAACCAACCAGTTTTGCTCACCCCTAGTTCTTATAAGGCGTTGATGTTTGCATCTTTTAAAATTTGAAAAGAAAACTAACTAGCTACTAGCAATTAAGCTAAACATAGACAAAAATTACCAACTTATTAGGCTGAGCATCGGTTCCGGTGACCGATTTTTCGGGTTTGGAATCGGAATCAGTTGGAATCGGACCGATTCCGATTTCAAAATGGAAGAACCGAATTTAAACGGTATGGTTCTGATTCTGTCATGGACAAAATTGAGACCGAAATCTGTTTTGGGAACCGAATTTTGGAAACGGAATCTGTTTTGGAAACCGAATTCAGAATCAATTTCAGAACCCAATTAAAACCCAATTTCATAAATAGTTTTTAAACCCAATTTAAACTCAATTTCATTACCCAAATTAAAGCCCAATCTAACCGGAACCTACCCAATTAAATATGGTACCATATTAATCGGTTCAAATTCGATTCTGGTCAGGTTCTGATTTACCTTATTTATTTTTTATTGTTAAACTTTGAAAATATAATTATTTCTCACACTTGAATATTACATATGTCAACTGTCTATAAAAAAATAAATAAAGTTTCATATTGCATAATATTTTTGACTCAATACATAATATTCTTTTAGGAAGTGTCTGAATTTAAATTGAGTTTTAATTAGGTTATGAAATTGGGTTTTAATTAGGTTATGAAATTTAAATTAAGTTTTAATTATGGTTATGAAATTGAGTTTTTAAAACTGGTTATAAAATTGAGTTCCACGTGGAATCGAATTGGAACCGATTAATAGGGTATCTAATTTAATTGGGTAGGTTCTGATTCCATACGAATCGAAACCGAAACCGATTTTGCTAGCCCCCACGACTTGTGACATAAAACAACGAATGTATTTTGAGGTTATAATTTCTTCATTTTTAACTACAATATGTTTCCGAGCAGCAACAGACTAAAGTCGTGTTTGTTTTCTGTTAAATACGATCCAATTTCAATCATTAAAAAATGGGTGCGGCTATTTATATTTTAATTTTTTTTTTTGAAAACATCTATTTTAATAAAATATTTATTATTAAAATATCCATAATGTAAATTACTATTCAAGACAACTTATAATAGATAAAATATATTATTATTCTGGACACTCATTAGACACACTCATTCATCTTTTTTCTTTCTTCAAACCCTAAAATCTTTTATTTTCTTAATTCATATATTCCAAGAGAAATTTCGGGAAAAAAATGTATGTGAGTTTTTAGTTTTTGTTTGTTAATTGTTGGAAATTGGTGAAAAATATTAAAAAAAGATTATATATTTAATTTTATTTTTTATTTCTTTTTTGTTATTTTTTCCATTTTCTTCAAAAAGAAAAATTGATTGATGGTTGACTGTTTGGCTGTTGAGGTTATGGTGTAAATTTATTATTTCCATTTTTTTAATGAAAGGGAATTGTAGTTGTAAATTAGAATATACAAATTTCTTCTTTTTTTTTGTTTGTTTGTTTCTTTCTTATAGAGTATATATATAATTATTGTTCGATGTGTGCCAGACTTGTACTTGAAATAAAATGATCGAGTGTAGCATTCATACCGCCAGATTTAGTATAATTTGGTGTTCAAATAACTAAAAAATTAATAAAATAATTTATAATATAATATAATAAATGCTAACAGAATGAGAGAGATAGAGGAAGAAGAATTAAAAGATTTTTTTTTAGTGTACTAAGTATTTTCATGAGTGTGTAAAGTAAACAAAATTAATTAATATAAACTAGTAAGTAAGGGTGTTTTGGTATATTAAAAAAATGTACAAAGTAATAATTAAAAATTTAAAATTAAGACATGTGTACTTACCTTACTCATAGAATGTTAAAAGAAATTTTTATAGTGTAAATAGTTTCACCCTTAAAAAATTGTAGGTTTATTTTTACCACTTAATATTGATTTTAAGGTAAAAATATCTTAATGGGATTAATTTAAATTTTTTAATAATTATGATTGAATCATTTAAATTTTACTCCAAAAACTACCCTTACACAATTAATTTATTTTATACCATATAAAAGCCTAATTTATTTTTTTTTCTTTAATACAATCAAATATATATGGTAAAAATTTCTTATCAAATTTTGAAAACGAATCACAATTACTATCATCAAATTGTTTATATAAATAAACTACACACAAATCTATATTATAAAGCACAATAATGCGGGGGAAAGAGAGTGTAATGGATGGTTAGGATTAAGAGAGATAATGTATTTGTACGGGCCAAATTTGGTCCATGGGCAATTTTGTCCTTTTACTCTAAGCCCAAGCTTCTACCTCGAAAGGAAGCTCCAATGCTCAAAGTGTATAGAGGCCCAGAGATTCACAAGCCCAGGCCCAATGAGAAACCACGTGCTCAGAGCATAATCAGAGCTCACCCTCACATAACGCCCAGATTCATAAATGTTATTCACAACCCATTTGTTTCAGCCTATAACGCAGTTATAACTCCTCATGAAGTCGACTGTTACCATAATCTAACCGACGATTAATCAAAGCCAATAAAGGCACACGTTACCAGAACATGTATATATAAGGAACAAGGCTCCAAGAGGAAGGGATGGAGCTTCTAGCTCTCCTACTCACAGTTTTAGGATTTTCACAAAGTTCACCAGACCTCCTATCCACCGCTTTCACGGCACCCTACAAAGCTCAAGGTGATATCCAACATTTGACTTCCCTCTTTCTAATTTCTTAGTACCTTCACTGACTTGGGCGTCGGAGTGCCCCCGGCACCCACCACACCGGTGGGCAATTCTCCCGCTCACTCTACCTTTGTTTTGCAGGATCGCCAGTGCCCCCTATACAAAAACTCAATTGTAGGCCTCAGGCGAAAATCAGTGTCTACAATTTGGCGCCCACCGTGGGGCCTTAGCGATTCATAGCAAACGAATAACTCTCATTCTACAATTCACAAACCAGCAATCACTCATGGCTTCTAGCAATAAGCAAACATCAGATCTTGTGACCACACAGCTGGCCATACTCCAAGAACGATTGCGCACCCTAGAAGAAGGAAATCAAGCCATGAGAGGCTCTGAAACAACTCCTCAGAAGCAACTGGAGTAAATCGCCTCAACTTCCCAATCAACTTTACCGGGTATGGTTTGCACATTCTTTTTTCTTTAAAAAAGGTTTCAGTCGACATTATTAAAGAATGAGACTCTTTAGGGATGTCTCATTCGACATTAGTGTATAATTCAGGATTTGCAGTAGGTGTCCCAATTGAAATTATAAATGTCACTTGCTACAAATCACAATGGACACTACATATATGATGGTTTAGTGATGAGTGATGATTCCACTCGACGCTCTAGTATGAGTCTTGACACTGGATTTAAGTCTCATTCGACTCAAGATGGAAGAAGACTTAGGATGAGGCGAACGTCTCATTCCATGTGACACGTCTGAAGCTTGGCACTAGATGAAAATTCCATTTGACACTACATGTATAATCATTGTTGAAATATGATCCTTCCTTTTACTCTAAGCAATTTTCATAAACACTTATGTTATAAACCCATCAAGCCCCGTAGGGTGAAGAATTCAATGGATCTCCATAAACACAATTCGACCATGAACCCTCATTAGCCTTTGTCAAGTCCTTATAAAATGAGGAATAACGGACCCATATAATACACTTACGCCAGGTCCAGTGGAATAAAAAGTGAAGGCCTCACAGATTTCTATCATGTCTGGTAGGATGAAAATCTCTTAGAACTTCATCAATTCATGTATTATGTTGTGTCGTGTGATGACAACTCAAAAAGTCTTTGCTTCTAAATCTTACCAACGCATCTTAATAAACACACTTTTTAGGAGCAATCCCACTGACCATTCAGTCCATGCTTGATAACTTTAAGAAAATTCTTTTGAAAACTTGAGGGGGTCAACTTAAAAAATAAAGTGGCGTTGCCATTTTTCATCTTCTTATGCCGGCAGTACCCTCAGATCAAAGTAGTATATACATCACCTTATCCACAGAGAAACCTTGCCATTCCATAGCACACGACTCAGACTCCACAATCCGTTCTTTCTTGACCACAAAGCAATAAGTTTACAATTTGTTATTGCTCTACTACTAGTAATGAACAGTAAGCGGCAAGATCAAGGCTTTCTGGTTTTTATGCTTTTGAAAATAGCCTCTCAAACTGCCGTAGCAGTATCCTAAGCAGACTCTTTCACCACAAGAGTTCCTCTCCTACGACAGAACCGAAATCAAACACAATCATAGGAAGTAAAGATGACACGCCAGATCCTAAAAATACATTCAACGATCCCATCCCCAAGCATACGGCTCCATCAACAACACTACACTGAGCAATATAGCAACTGCTCCTAGCACCAGAAGCTGTCGAAAACAGTCATGCCAAAAGACACGACTCCTAACCTATTATGCGTCCAGCCCCCCCAGTCAACCGAATCAACAAATCTCAAACCAAGTTCCAGACAAAACCCATAAAACAATTGAAACAAAACGCAAAATTGATGGTTCCAAGGAGGGGTTTTAAAGCAAATGAATAAATTGAATTCAACATCACCTAGGAAACGCCCAAATCGGTTCCAGGCGACAATCAGTTCATTCGACCGCATGTCGACTCACGCTTCTCCAATGACCCATCGCCCAAATCGGTTCCAGAAAAGCAACAATCAGTACCTCCGACCGCCCCTTCGAATCACTTCTCGCCACCGACCTCGGTCTCCGAATAATCCACATAGATACCTCTCGAGCTGAGGAGATCGCTGACACCGTGTCGACTCTGGTCTCTGGTTTGCTACGCCTTTCGACTTCTAATCAGCTCTGCTTGGAGTAGCTTCTGTCGAGGAATGAGATGATGTGTAAAGGACAGGTTTTGAGGACTGCTTGTAGATCTGCGTCGGCCCAATCCTTGGCTACTAGAAGCTTAGCTTTTGAGATGAGCATGTTTTGTTTTTGATGATCCTGAGGTGCGTAATTTAGCCTGCAAAGTGGAACATATACTTGAGGAGATATCTGTTTGTCGTATCAAATGTGGGCTGAAACACAACACTCTTATTGTCGCATGAATAGCTTAGTAAAAGAAATTACACTTTGCCGGTCATCAACAGTCATAATGTAGCGCCATTTTACCCCTAGTCCAGAGGAACCAACTCCAAAACAACACGCGACACCAGCCCCTTCCATCCACACAGTTAATGGGCCTTGGTCACGTTGGAAGGCCCAACAAGCTAAACAAAAGCAATAAGTTGGCCCTTCAAGCATGAAAAGTCGACAATATGACCACATTAAAGTTGCCTAATCTACTTTTCTCCCATTCATTCGACAAGACAGAATAGAGTTAGGCACTAAGTCTACTCGACACTATCCGATAGTAGTCCAGTGGAGCTCTTTCTTTACTCCAAACTATTTTAACATCAAAGGTTTGTAGTACCTTCCCGTGGTCTCACTCGACATGACGGGATGATACAATATTTTGTCTTCAATCCCATGGTACATTCAATTTCCAAATAACAAGATGGACGACCATCAATTCCATGGTACATGGGAAAATTGTCTTCTCTCCCATACGACTTAGAAAGATTGTATTCAATGCATAACAAGATGGATTGTCGCCTCATCCATTCAACAGGGATGGATTATCATCAGTTTTAAATTCCATCAGGACAGGTAGAGTGAAGACCCTTGTAGACCTTCATCAAGTCTAGTAGAAGTAAGACCCTCATTGACTCATGTTTAGATCATGAAGAATGAGAAATAGAGACCCCTATAAATCTTCATCATGACAAGAGTGTGTAGACTCCTCTATATACCTTCATTAGGTAAGTAGAGTGTTTAGATTCCCATGTGCATTCTTTAAGAGTATGTACTTTCATCGTGAATAGTAGAATGAAAACTCGCTTAGACCCCCATCACATCTGGTAACCAGTAGAATGAAGATTGCCCTGAACCATCATCTGGTTCAGTCGACCGGGGACATCCCCTAAAGACTCATGTCGAGTCAAGGAGTAGACATGGACTACACATGTCATATGATTTATATCCTGAACCATCATATGGTTCAGTCGACAGGGGACATCCCCCAAAGACTCATGTCGAGTCAAGGAGTAGACATGGACTACACATGTCGTATGATTTATATCATGAACCATCATATGGTTCAGTCGACAGGGGACATCCCCCAAAGACTCATGTCGAGTCAAGGAGTAGACATGGACTACACATGTCATATGATTTATATCCTGAACCATCATATGGTTCAGTCGACAGGGGACATCCCCCAAAGACTCATGTCGAGTCAAGGAGTAGACATGGACTACACATGTCGTATGCTTTATATCCTGATCCATCATCTGGTTCAGTCGACCGGGGACATCCCCCAAAGACTCATGTTGAGTCAAAGTTGTAGACATGGATTACACATGTCATATGATTTATATATCCTGAACCATCATCTGGTTCAGTCGACAGGGGACATCCCCCATAGATTCATGTCGAGTCAAAATTATGGACATGGATTAACACATGTCGTATGAATTATATCCTGAACCTTCATCTAGTTCGGTCGATCAGAGACATCCCCCACAGACTCACATCAAGTCAAGTTGTAGACATGGATTAACATATCGTATGACTTATATCTTCCTGGACTCATCAAGTCCAGTCGACCGGGGACATCCCCCATGGACTCATGTCGAGTCAAGTTGTAGACATGGATTACACATGTCGTATGACTTATATCTTCCTGGACTCATCAAGTCCAGTCGACCGGGGACATCCCCCATGGACTTATGTCAAGTCAAGTTGTAGACATGGATTACACATGTCGTATGACTTATATCTTCCTGGACTTATCAAAGTCCAGTCGACCGAGGACATCCCCCATTGACTTATATTGAGTCAAGTTGTAGACATGGAATTACATGTTGTATGGCTTATATCTTGACCTTCATCTGGTTTAATCGAATGGGTACTTCCCCCAATGGCTATGGTAGAGTCAAGTTCATTATCCCGACCATCATCTGGTTCGGTCGACGGGGTACTTCCTTAATGGCTCCTGTAGAGTCAAGCTCATAACTTGACATTCGTTTGGTCCAATCAATAGGCAGCATCAACGCTCGAGTACACCTACATAATATAGCATCGTCCCAGAAGACACAAGCGCCAAGTACTCTCCAAGCCAAGGACTCCTTGACTTAGAGAGTAGGGGACAAACTGTACGGGCCAAATTTGGTACATGGGCAATTTTGTCCTTTTACTCTAAGCCCAAGCTTCTACCTCGAAAGGAAGCTCCAATGCTCAAAGTGTATAGAGGCCCAGAGATTCACAAGCCCAAGCCCAATGAGAAACCACATGCTCAGAGCATAATCAGGGCTCACCCTCACATAACGCCCAGATTCATAAATGTTATTCACAACCCATCTGTTTCAGCCTACAACGCAGTTATAACTCCTCATGAAGTCGACTGTTACCATAATCTAACCGACGATTAATCAAAGCCAATAAAGGCACACGTTACCAGAGCATGTATATATAAGGAACAATGTTCCAAGAGGAAGGGATGGAGCTTCTAGCTCTCCTACTCACAGCTTTAGGATTTTCACAAAGTTCATCAGACCTCCTATCCACCGCTTTCACGGCACCCTACGAAGCTCAAGGTGATATCCAACCTTTGACTTCCCTCTTTCTAATTTCTTAGTACCTTCACTGACTTGGGCGTCGGAGTGCCCCCGGCACCCACCACACCGGTGGGCAATTCTCCCGCTCACTCTACCTTTGTTTTGCAGGATCGCCAGTGCCCCCTATACAAAAACTCAATTGTAGGCCTCAGGCGAAAATCAGTGTCTACAGTATTCAAATGTTATCTTTATGTGGCTTAATTGGCGGCTCAGATCATTTCATTATAATCTATTGGCTGATAAAAATTAATTTCATTATAGAATCTCTATAAAAATGGAAAATGAAAACTATCAAATAAATTAAAAAATAAAATCATTTCATTATAAACAAATTAAATAACAAAATCTTAATCTCTTTATAAATTTTGTACCACCGTGTCGTAGGCACGGGCACACACTAGTATATTTTTATAGTAAAAAAATTATCATTTCAATCAACTCTATTTATTTTATCAAATGTAACTTCAATTTTTTTCTAACATGTAGATACAAGTTTAAAGGATTTAAATATCAAATTAGTAGTTTTTTTAAATATTTACAATCAGATGTTGAAAACATAAATACATATATACGTCATAAGCAAAATGCAACCTAACTCCCGCCGTATTTTAAAAGAAATTTGATATCCGCTAATGATAATTTCTATTTATAATCAATCTATATTAACTAATAAATTTGATCATTGAAAATAATATTAAATGCATCTTTTAAAATTCATTGAAAATTCTATTTGTTTTTTGTGTTCAAGGAAATATATCCACCGACATTTTCTATAATAAATTCTCAGACTCGTCAAAATTATTCCCAATTTTTTTTAAAAAAAAATTCAAAAATTAATATATTTTTATAATTTTTAATTATTTAAAATTATTTATGAAATCATCATATTTTACCGATTCAATCAGAATGATTCAATTGATAAAATTAATGACTCATTGAAGAAAATATTGTGAATTTTCACAAACACAGTTGACATTTTTATAAAAAAAATAAAATTAAACAATAAAATAAAAATGGACAACAAGCCTTCAAATTTTGTTCTATCCAGTGCGGACGGCACGTCTAATGTTGTGGATGACGGGACGTCAACTGTCGTGGATGACGGTATCAACGGCACAAAAATTTTAACCTGGCCTCGACGGTAACGCGAATCGAACGGTCAGGGTCTCCCATGTGATCATCATATTCACACACAGGATCAAATTTCCGGTTCCGAAATCGGAATCAATTTATCTAAGGTCGGTTCTGATTTCAAAATGTTAGGAACTAATTTTTTTGGCCTGATCCCAGTTCTAGTATGGTCGGAATCGAAATCGAATTTTGGAACCGATTTTCATATTATAAAATCAATTTTTTTGTTAAAAAATTTAAGGGAAGTCCAAATCTCCTACTTAAATAATGTAAATTCACCCTACCCAAATATCAAATTAAATGTATATGGAATAAGTATAACATATTCTAATCGAGCCCATTTACAGTACCCAAATGATATTTCATACCCTTGATTTAAACATGTAACTTTTAGTATTAAACGTACAAACCCTACCAATAAATATGAAACTTTTCAAAACATGAATTAGTTGTATGTTTATTGGTAGAGTTTGCATGTTTATTGGTTTAAGTTGCATAACCATTGTTAAAAATAACATGTTTGTACCCAATGGTATTTGATACCCTTGGTACCATAGTAGTGATCATTCTAATATATTGAAAAAAAGGAAAATAGGATAACCATATTAATCGGTAAATATGATACTATTATAGATCTAAAATATTATGAACCGATTTTTTAAGATAGGTTTTCGAAACGGGAATCAAAACTGATTTTACTCCGATAATATTATGGGCCCAAGCTTTGAGTATGTTTGTTATTTTCACCACAGGGCACGTGTGCGGTCGCTTTTTGTTATGATAAAAATTTTCCGCGAGTATGTGATTATAGTGTACAACCTTCTTAACTGTCAAATCCTACTCGCGGTTACAGAATTTTGTACAAAGATTAATGATAAAAAAATATTTTAAAGGATGGAAAAATTAGAAAATAATAACAAAAAAAAAAAATTGCCTTAATTAGATTACTTGCCGAAAAGTTATAGAGAAAAAGATTATCTTATAAACAATTTCTTAACAATATATATTAGTAAGATGCCATTTTCGATGGATTAGATTTTGTGGTAACCATTTTAAAGGGATTTACCTTAGACAAATTTGAAAATTAAATCTCTTAGAACATATGATTATATTTTTATATTTTAATTAAAATATTAACTAATTTATTAAATGATTTAATTAACTTAAAAGGAAAGGCAGGACTAACTTGTTATTTTAGTTTTAATTTTCATTTTGTGAAAGCGTGTTCAACACGCACATTGAGAGCAAGTATTACGAGAACATATCGCTAGTAGAAAAAATGATAACAGAAAAAACCCAGAGCCGTACAAAAATGGCGGCGAATTCAAGGTTGCCCACCACGTTTCTACTAGCAGTAAAAAAGTAAATTTAAACTTTATTACAAAATTTAAAAATAAAAATAAAAATTCAAGTTGAAGCTGGTTTTTTTTAAAAAAAAAAAATTATTAACCCACCGAGCCAACAGGATAAGAATTGTGACACACAAACCAAATTTACCAAAATACCCTTCGCTAAATAATTAATCAACCCACTTGTTTAAGAGAGTAATTAACTTTTTAATTTTAAGTTGCAGTCAAAGCAGTGGACAAATTGGCTGAGTGAACAAATTTTAACGAAGGCCGGGTATCTTGGGCCTCACGTGACTTGCTTCACGTTCTTCGAGATGAATCACACGCTGACTCAGCACCGTATGATGTTCTTGCAATTGGGCCAAATTTCTCCTGCGGCGACGTGTCGAAATCACAATGCGTGATTGGAGTGCGGAGGATCGTCTCACATTGGGTCCTCCTCACCGGGTAATTAATTAATTAGCAATAATAATTTATTTTTAATGAAAATTAATAAAAGGGGGATTTGGAATTTGGATCCTATAAAAGAGCATTTACAGTTCGTTGGTCTCCTCCGCAACTAAAACTCTGCTTCAACACTTCCTCTTCATACAGAATCTTCATGCCATTTGCTTCACTTTGAAGATTCCATTGTCTCTTTTAAGCTTCGACCCATTTAATAATGGACCAGAGTAGTAACCTGTGTCCGATTAAATTCACATTACACCGAAGTGTTACAAAGAAGTACACAAAGCCATCATCCAAATGCAATAAAAATATCTCCGACGAACGGAAATTTGTACGGATACTGACCACCGACCACGACGCAACGGACTCGTCAAGCGACGAGGAGATAGAGTTCTTCGGCCGCCAGCGTGTCAAACGCTACGTAAGCGAAATCAACATTGAGACTAACTGCAGCAATAATACTGCAGCGGCGGTTACGGCCGTTGGTGGTAACAGAAAGAGAGTGGCGGCGGATAATAGGACACGGCGGAGGCTAACTGAAACGACGAATGGAAAGAAGTTTCGCGGCGTACGGCAGCGACCGTGGGGAAAATGGGCGGCTGAGATTAGAGATCCCGCGAGACGTGTACGGTTATGGCTTGGTACTTACGACACAGCTGATGAAGCTGCAAGGGTTTATGACAACGCTGCTATTAAACTCCGAGGTCCCGACGCCTTGACAAATTTCCCGACGCGACCTGTTAAAGAAGTTGGAAAGCCCGAAACAGTAATCAACGTTTCGGAGTACGAATCGGGTGACGAGTCTCAAAGTCATAATCTTTCTTCACCGACTTCAGTTCTAAATTTCAGAGCCCATTCGATAGAAGAATCTGAACATGAAAGGACTCGAATGAACGAACCAACGCTTTCAATAACATCCGATTATTTGCCGTTGGACATGCCGTTTCTCGACGAGTTTTTCAGCAACGCGCCAACACCAGAGCTGTCGTTTTTTAACGACAGCCCTCCTGCTCATATGTTTCTCGACGCTATCCCTCAAGATGATTTTGGTTTCTCATTCTCAACGACGTCGTCGTCGTCGTCATCATCATCTTCTTCTATATTTCAAGTGGATGATTACTTCCAAGACATCGGCGATTTGTTCTCCGCTGATACTCCTCTTGTTGAAGGACTTTGAGACTGAAACAAAGTGTCATCGTTTTTGATTGCCGATTACTTGGCAGATTTTGTACCGGCGGTGACGAAAAAACTCGGCTAGTTTTGTAATACTATTAGTTTTTTCCTTTTTTTTTTATTTGTTTGTTTGCTATGTGACACCGTTAAACTTAACGGTGTTTTGAGATGTTAAGAGTGCAGTGAAGTTTTGATGTAGTATGTGAACTGTTTATGAGAATAAAAATTTGATAGAGTATTATTTTATTAACGTGTGAAATTATAACAAAATTCCACGGTGGCAATCTAAATAAGGCCCCACACGAGCAGGCGCAATTTGCGGTCAAATGAGTCCAACTCGGTGCCGCTCGTGTGTGAAAGTGAAACCGAGTCGAGTCTTTATTTTATGACCATATTTATAAAAGCTTTTTTCATTTATTAAATTTATAAAAAATTTCGTTGGAAATGTTGTGAATAATATAAGCTATTAACATTAAGGATAACACTATAGGTGGCAAATAGGCATGATAATTTTCATGTCCTGTTCCAACGGGATCCTGTCCTATTTGTGGTAGGATTTGAGACATATTTTTATGTCATATTTTAAAAATATGATAGGATAAAAATATTTTTCCTGAAAATTCAAGTAGGATGGAACGGAATAACGAGATGGAACGAGATTTAGTGGGATTTCACGGGATGCATGACGAGACTAAAATAATTTTTTATTGCGAAAAAATACAACGGGACGAGATCGAGATAAATTTTCGTCCCGGTTTCATAAATATGACGGGTTTAAAATTGAAAAATCTAGTCCTGTCCGGATCCATTATCATTGGACGTACTTTGCACTATAAATGCGGAATAAGTATTTTGTCATTATTTTGTCTTCATTATTTGTTTTAATACTATCATCTAGGTACATGGGTCCCCAAGGGGTGTGACTTGATGGTGTAGGGTCCATGATCTCACCTTGAGGCTCTGGGTTCGAATCCATGGGGTGCACTTCTTGTAAGAGTCTGGGACAACCGGTGGTTTTACCTGCGCCGCGGCCCAGAATGGGTGGTTTGGTGGTGGGGTTCCCATCGTTTCCAAAAATAAAAAAAAAAAAAAAAAAAAAAAAAAAAATAAAATAATATAGGTACATGGTATTATTAAATGATAGATCCGATGAGTCAAAATGAGAAAACTAGATTTACATGTAATAGTTTCATATATCCATCCTTACAAAAAGCGAAATCAGGTTTTCTGAAATAAAAATATCACTTTTTATACAATAGTAATTATTAATTGTGGAAAAAAAAATCATAAATATGAAAATGAAATTTGGAAACTCGTTAATTTATCAGAACTTGCTTCAAAAAATTTCAAATTGCTGGTCCCTGCTTAAGGAACATGATTAATACATTTATTGTGATTTCAATTTTGTTGTTTTGTTAAAAAGAGGAAATTAAAGAAAATGACACATGCCAAATTAAGCTTTAATCACTTTCAATGTTAAGAGAGATCAACATTTTACAAGTCGCCAAGCCAACCTTATCTCTGGAAATCATTTAAAAGGGTACTTTGTAACTAACTTAATCTTAAACCTTATCATCATTTGCTTTCATTTATATTATTAATGTTAATTATATTATAACTAACAATAAAATAATCAAATTTAACAAGTAGAGAATCAAAATTAGATGGCAATTATTTTTGGGTGAGAGTAAATTTCAGCTGGAGTATAACTCCATATATTTTTCAACCTAAACAGAGAAGTTAGAAGTTGTGTTATCAAATTGTAATAAACAACTAACCAACATAAAATTTTGATTTTGATTGGAAAATACATTGTCATGACTCATGAGCATCCAAAATGGTACTTGCTTCACATTTACTCAAAGGAGGTGATTGAATAAATTTTGAAAAAAGTCCTCATAATTATGTCTCTTGCTAAACCCCAGTTGATACAATTATTTCACTTACAGTCATAATAGAGTTTCAAACACCAGACAGACTTATTAGTTCCACGCGCCTTCTATAACATAGGTTAATTTATGCATGTTTATGGAGAAGTTGTTTAATTAATATCACATCCATTTTTTACTTAATATTTTAATATACCATCATAATTTATCTGCTGAGCAAACAATTTATATACATATCACGTTTCTGTATCCAATAATGTCATACCATTCACCGTAAATAAATTAATAAAGTTTTTTTTTTTTGGATAAGAGTGTGTAGAGGCAACCCTAAGTTACCGATCAAAGATAAAAAAAAAAAAAAAAAAAAAAAGAAAAAAAAAAAAAGAAAAAAAAAGTCATATTATATGTTAACAATTGAAATATTTCTGAATTAATTAGAAATTTTTGATTTTGAAATAAATTTTGGGCCTCAATTGAATGCTTGTGTGTCGACTCTTCCCACGATCACCTTTAAGAGTGTGTGCTTTCCTGTAATGTGAGTGATGATATATTTTAATATTAAGAACCATATACAATATATGTGAAAACATACACGAATTTTTTTTGACAAATTTTAGTATGTCATGTAAACCTTATTCCTGTTTTTAGCTTAAAGTCATAAAAAACTAGAGGCCAAGAAATTAACAAGCAATTGAAAAGCACTTTTCTGACCCACCTAGAATTTTTTTTTTTTTTTGCATTATGTGTGTGAATGAAACCTTCATGTGTCTCAAGGGATGTGATTTGATGATAAAGAGTTTAAGATTTGATTGTCAGATCTTAAATTCTAATACAATGGGTTCATTTTTTATAAGAGCTTTGGACAATTAGAGGTTTTAATTACCTGCTACGCTCAAGCCCGGATCAGATTATTTGGAAGCAGGATTTCTAACGTTTCCAAAAAAAATGAAACCTTCATGTAAATTGAGACCAATTGACTAATTTCTTTAGAAAAAATCGATTCTGGAAAAGTAAAATCACGTTAAATCTGTGTCTCATTGTTTTATTTTATTGTTAATATTTATGGTAGGTTAAACCTCCTAATTATTATTGTACTGTTATATGGTAGGCAAAACCTCATGAACTAACAATTATTCTCAATTTCACTTTACTTGTGTGCCACCTTCAGCCCACGATCCCCTAATAGTGGTATCAGAGTTTTGATTCCTTCATTATTTGCTTTGGGTACAACAGACTCAGTTAAGACCATTGTACATATTACAAGAGGTTTGTATAATGTACGCCATGATTTGTACAAGAGCATACATTGCACAAACAGTAGGAGCAGTTAGTCGTTTTATGGCTAATCCTGGTAGAGAGCATTGAAATACTGTTAAGAGGATCTTTAGATATATCAAATGAACCTCATATGTTGCATTATGTTATGGAGGATCAGAATTAGTTGTCAGAGGCTACGTGGATTCAGATTTTAAAGGAGATCTTGACAAAAGAAAATCCACCACATGTTATGTGTTTGTACTTGCAGGAGGAGCAGTGAGCTGGGTATCCAAATTACAGAGTGTTGTGGATTTGTCTACAACAGAAGCTGAGTACATGGAAACTACACAAGCTTGCAAGGAAGCTATTTGGTTTCAAAGGTTATTGGAGGAGATCAGGCACAAACAAGAGAATGTTCCATTATTTTGTGACAATCAGAGTGCCCTGTATATTACAAAAAATCCAGCCTTTCATTCAAGAATGTAGCATATAGGGGTACAATACCACTTTGTTCGTGAAGTTGTGGAAGAAGGCAATGTAGACTTGTTGAAGGTACACACCAATGAGAATCTTGCAGACGTAATGACCAAGCCTATCAATGCAGACAAGTTTGTATGGTTTAGATCCTCTTATGGCTTAGCAGAAACGTAAGCAGCTTAAAGACATCAAAGTAGAAAGGATGGTGTGGAAACTGATTGGTTCTCAATCAAGTTTCCAAGTGGGAGAATTGTTAGTCAATCATGCACCGAAAAATGAAATGATTAAAGAAAAATAATTAAATATGTGGTGGGTCTTGTAAATACAATTATTACAATTATTTAACGGTAATTGGGAAATCCAAATATTACAAATATTACAATTATCCTCGAGCAGACCCTGAAGGCCGAATCAGACCCACAGAGCAGACCCACGCACGAATCAGACCCTGAAGGCCGAATCAGACCTTGACGGTAGAGGCTGCGAGCGGAGGCTGAGAGCAAAGGCTGGCGAGTAGAGGCAGAGGCTGATGAGTAGAGGCAGAGGCAGAGGCTGGCGAGCGGAGGCGAGGCTGGCAAGCAGAGGCAGAGGCTGATGAGCAGAGGAAGAGGTTGATAAGCAGAGGCAGAGGCTGATGAGCAGAGGCAGAGGCTGATGAGCGGAGGCAGAGGCTGATGAGCAGAGGCAGAGGTTGATGAGTAGAGGCAGAGGCTGGCGAGCGGAGGCAGAGGCTGGCGAGCGGACCCTGACGAACGGAGGCTGACAGAAAGAGTTAGACCCTGAAATTGATGAAGTTCTTCACTTTCCCGAGGCTTGTTGATGTCAACAATATCCTTAAAACAAATTCTTCCCCTACCGTAGGTGCAGTAGAACGTGAGACGATTGTTTCCCAGGATACAACGGAAAAAACGTACGAGTAAGGGCACCACCGAACTCGTATCCAACGAACCACAAAAGTGTTTGAACTCTCCCTTAACAAAACAAAGAAAAACGAGCTGTTGTGTGTGATGTTTTATTCTTTGTCTTGTAAACAAAATCTTAATGTTGTTTATATAGGAAAACGAAAAACACAGCTCATTTAAAGGAAATAAACATGCCAATTATATCTCATAAATGAGAGGCCTTTCACTTGTTGTAACCACCAAGCTAATTAAATTAGCTGTTATGGAAATTCAACTTTTGTAACCACCAAGCTAATTAAATTAGCTGTTATGGAAATTCAAAAGGCTTGGAAAATTGAAGAGATTAGTAAAAATTCGGCTGGGCCGGGCCCGCACAATTTGGTCCGGCATTCGTGTACGCAGGACACGCGGGTGCACACGAGCCAAGCCTGTTTGGATTTTGATTTGCACCCCCCTGCGCGCACGTAGAGAGAGCCTCTATCCTTATAACTCTTACCCATCTACTTATGAGCAATCATATATAAGCACAATTTTCCCTCTATAGCTTTCCCATATGGGACAAGCTAACTTCTCTTTATTTTCCAACACCAATGGGTGAACTTTGAGCAACAATTTCTCATTCACCCAAGCACCATTTTAAGCATATGAATATATCATTTCGAAGTACTCACGGAGGAGTATCCGAATCATTCAATAACAACCACTAACACGAAGTGGACCATGCTTAAAATTGAGCCTCAAAATGCTTACTCATAAGCATTTTTCCAATAGGTCTCACATGCTTAAAAAATAAAATAATAAAAAATTAGAATTCACTATTTGCATAGTGAATCTCATGCCTATAAATAGAAGTTTCATTTCAATATTTTCTTCATCCCATTTTCAACCAAATCCTCTGTATTCTAAGAGAGAAATATAGTTTCTTCTTAAGAGTTTGTGAGAGAGTTGTAGTTCTCATATTCTAAGAGAGTGTGAGATTGTTCACTCCTTATGTTTATAGAGAAGTTGTAAAATTCTTTCCACTATAGTGAATTCCTTCTACTTTTGCCTGTGGTTGTTTCCCTCACATTGAGGGTTTTACCACGTTAAATTTGTGTCTCATTGCTTTATGTTATTGTTAATATTTATGGTAGACTAAGCCTCCTAATTATTATTGTATTGTTATATGGTAGACAAAGCTTCATGAACTAATAATTATTCTCAATTTCACTTTACTTGTGTGCTAGCTTCCGCCCACAATCTCTGTTAGATAATGAAAGAAAGTCCTGAATTCACTCTATATGAATTTACAATGGAATGAACCTTTATATATGTTACATAGAAAACCAAAATAGAAAATGAATCTTATAGTAATGAATAATAATAATGAATATAATAAATCTGAATCTAATAGGGAAATATAATAAAATCACGAATCCTTAAGGTACAAGGAATTCTATTTTAGATCTTGATTCCATAATATAGATTTCCATAATAATATTCCTTAACAATCCCCTAACATTATTCCCAATTAGTTATTGATTCTATAAATCCTTTAATTTCTTCATTTTTGTACAATGGAACTTAGGCTAAATTCTAGCTATTAGTTTATAATGAAAAACTTATAATCTCAAAGTGAGTTACAGTTAAAAATAACACTATATCAGAGTTTGTGCGTGATTTTTTTTTTTTTTTGATAATTATTAGTTACTCGCTAGCGACTAGCATAGGTATGTAGTTTACAAAAATATGTACAACACACCAGATAATTATTGTTTATCCAATTATTAATCAAGTTTTTTATGAACAATTTTTTTTAAAGTTAGCAAATTCCATTAAAAGATGGGAAAAAAATCTATATAATATCATAGGATACAAATTACAAAGGGCTCAATTACAATATTTAGGAGCAACGGCGAAGCCAGAATTTTTTCTAGACTGGTCTAAACTATTTTTTTCAAATATAAAATTTATTTCAATAACAACTGTTTTTGAATAAATCTTTAAAAAAAATTCATTGATACATAAGAAAATACTTCAAATTAAATAAAAATTCAAATACCATTAGACAATCAAATATTATTCTAACATAATTGATTGTGATGTTGAATCTCAAAAGGCAATGAAACTCGTCTATTTAAATGAACAAAATGAGTTTGTAATTAATAATGATGGATGAGATTAAAAACCAAAAAGAATTATTGAAATTAATATAAAAAGGAGAATTAAAACACCAACAATCTGGAAATTATTGAAAGAATCTTGAAAATAAATAATAACAAATTTATAAAAGTAATAACATTATATCCAAATCAAGCCCTAATTAAAAAAATCGTTAGTGGCATTACTGTAAATAAAATGTTGATTTTGTAAATATGGATGGGCTATATATCCAACCTTGCCCGCAGGGAAAAATAATAAAAACCTTATTATATTTGGTTAAATTAAGTGAAATCTCATAATGTTTTAAAACTAAACGAATTCTTTATATGGTTTTTTGTTATAAATATTTTGGTTTTTATTGTAAAACATGAGGTAAAAATGACAATCGAGATGTCCCGTTTTAAATCAGTCTTGTCTCATCCCGTCCCTATTGTGATTTGGGATGAAAATATCTCAAATCCCGATTGATTTTTTTAATCCGGATAAAAAATCGCCCAAATCCTGACCGAATATTTAAGGATCCCGAATTTGAATGGAGATTCAAAATTTGTTAGGTTAAAATTTATATTTTTTAAGCATCATAGGGGTTTTCACGAGGGGTTTCACTAAGTTAATTTCACCAACATAAGAGGGGTTTCACTTATTTTTCCTTACCCATACACATAGCCTCGCCTTGCCTAGGTGAGCTTAAGAGCAACTCCAAAAGTCTAATTTCATTCTTCAAATACCTATTTGATTATTTATGTGGTAAATTGAAAAATAAAAAAATAAGATGCTTTCCAAAAGGTTGTTCAAATAAATATAAGGTTTTATCACATTTTAATTATATGATTTTAATAGATAAATAATTATAAATAATGATAATAGTGTGATATAAAAAATTATATAATATAATAGAAGAGAGATAATATAAATAAATTTTTATTATTTTAATCAAACTAAATGAGGCTTACTTTAATTATATTATTTTAATATAGAAATAGTTATTAGTAACTTCAACATTCACTATTACAAATAAAGTAAACAGAGAGAAAATAATATATAATAATATTTGAAGAGATAAGTCATTCTTCAATACTGAAGTGAGAAGTAAAATCTAATTTAAAACTCAATTGGTCTCTTTTTTGGAACCAATTTTGATGACATGAATCTTTTATTTAACAATTAAATAACATTTGAAGAGTTTTTTGAAATTACTCTAAGAGCAATTCTAAAATACTCATATAATTTCACTCTTTAAATACTCATTTGATTACCTATTTGGCAAATTGAAGAGTGAAAAAATAATGTATCTTCAAAAAGACTCTTTAAATAAAAATAAGAATCAAATTGAAGAGGCCTACATTTGTTAGATTATTTTCATATAAAAGTAATTATAAATAATGATGATGAGGTGATATAAAAATTATATAATATTAGTAGAAGAGAGATAATGTAAATGAATTTATATTATTTTAATTAAATTGAATGAGACTAATTTTAATTATATTATTTTAATATATAAAAATGGTTATTAATAACTCCAACCATCACCACTATAATAAAATAAATAGAGATAAAATATTATCTAATAATATTTGAAGAGAGATAAGTCACTCTTCAATATTGAAAAGTGAGAAATATAATCTAATTTGAAGAATTTCAGTTGGTATCATTTTTTTTGGAATCAATTTTGATGATGTGACTCTTCAATTTAACAACTAAATAATAATTGAAGAGTTTTTTGGAGTTGCGGTAAGAAATAGTAATTAGTACAGAAGCCTAATAAAATAAAACAAACTCATCTCACTACAAATCCTCATGATAGAAATAAAAACAAACGCATAATCTAAATATACACTTCTCCAAGTTTTACATTAGTTTGTTAATTGGCATATCTTGCTGGCTCATAGCACGTGGATTCGAATTACAAGCTTATATATAGAAACGATAATCAGCTAAGAACCTCTTAAATTTTTTTTTGTTTATTTGGTGCGTCATAGCACGTGGATTTGAATTACAAGCTTATAGAAACGATAACCAGCTAAAACCCTAGTAAAATTTTAAGTTTGATGTTTACAATTCTGAAAATTCCAACGTACGTTTTAAGGACGTCGAGTGGGTCGGGCAGCACGGAGCACGACATGCATGTGCGTGCCTGTACATGGTATATTTCGTCAGGGCAGATAAGTACAGTACGACCTGCATCTGGGCCGAGTTGAGTCTGGATTTTTAAGCACACGGGATATGACGAGTCAAATCTGGGATGTAAAAAAATGTGTAAAAAACGCAGATCAATTTAAAAGTCTTGGTGTAATATATATGATTCACAAATATGAAAGAATTAAAATTTGTTATTATAAGGTATGTGAACCTGCTCGAAAAACGGGACACAACATGCATGAGTGGGGGATAAGATGGGATAATTTTGGTGTAACACGACATGCGAATTCCATGAGCTGATCACTTAACATATTGGACATTTCTTGATACAGTGAAAAATAAGTGGGCACATTATACATGCCAGTACTTGACCAGCATTATCATAATAATAAGTAATTCTTTGGTGCAACGGAGGTATGAGTGACGTGATATCACCAACCAATTAATAAATGACATGTATGTTGGCCGATTAGTGTCATTAAACAACAAATCAACATGCCTCCAAACAAATCAAACCAGAAAAATAGATCTAATATGCATAAACCCTAGAAAACCTTAAAACTTGAGAATAAGAAAAACATTGTTACAAAGACGAAAAACCAGTAGTCCGAATCGAGAAGATTCTCTGTCCTTAAGAACTTATCAGCCTCGTTTCAGTGCTCTACGGATTTGTGGCCAATGTTCTCCCAGGATAATCCGGATTCCTCTTGTTCAAGGGGCACTCCTTAACAAGATCTCGAACTTGTAATATGGTGGTACTCTCTCAGACTAAAGAAGACAATATGAGACTCAAATCTTTGGATGAAAATCGGATCTCCTGAAATGAACAAGATGTCTCCCTTATAAAGACATGAAATGGTGCATTTGAGGGCACCATTTGGATTGGGGTGTAACCCTCCTAAGGGTTATACCCCTTCCATGCATCATTTGGAGACTAAAGTATGTTCTTTCAAATACTAGAGGACATGTCCCTACCCAAAGGACATGTCTCTCCTCCATCCAAACTACTAATATATGAAGAATTTACAACAATCCCCCACAATTCTTCAAATATTCATGCAGACACATGAGAGAGTAACCGTGAACTAAAGTTGCATCGAAATAGGTAGCTTTGACCTTGAACCTTTCCTAGTGAGTGACAATCAGATTTACTTGGCAAACCAGTAACTAATAGTCTTGAACTGTTCTACCGTTGGTGTAAATCAAGACAACTACCAACACACAATTTTACTTCGACCATTTCCCGTTCTACGGTTGTGTTCATTTCGACCCTGAACAGCGGTCCTGGATTCATCAAGTACTTTAGGGTAACCCGCCTTTAAAAGTTCCCATAGAAGCGACATCACTTCTTACTTGAAATAAGTTATCTACTATAAAGATGTAATCTGCCTTTACCCCCATTAGGACTCATCTCCTAATATAGTGATCATTAAAAGCCTTAACTTATCCTAACCTTGACAGACATCACTCTGCGTCATTATCGGAATGGGAAAGAGTACAAAACTCTTCAGTGTTTGTTTTGAATTGCACAAAGTTTCTGTTGTCCTTTTTGAACCTAGATCTTGGGATCTCCAGTCAGCTAGGTTGGGTTTCCACAGTGACAATTCTTAGATTATAGGCTTCAAGCCCATTCCCCTCGATAACTTCTCAACTTGCTCTCGAGGAAAACCTTTAGTTAGTGGATCCGCTAGGTTTTCCTTCGACTCAACATAATCGATCGATATTATGCCACTTGAGAGCAGTTGACGTATGGTATTATGTCTCCGACGTATGTGTCGAGACTTACCATTATACATTGTATTTTGGGCTCTCCCAATAACCGATAGGCTATCACAATGTATGCGTATCGCTGGCACCGGTTTGGGCCAACTAGGAATATCCTCCAAGAAGTTTCGAAGCTATTCCGCTTCTTTCGCTGTTTTGTCTATCGCTATGAACTCTAATTCCATAGTAGACCGGGCAATACATGTTTGCCTCGAGTATTTATATGACACAGCTGCATTACCACGTGTGAAAACAAATCCACTTGTAGATTTGGAATCCACTGTATCAAATATCCAGTTAGCATCGCTGTATCATTCTAGAACAGCAGGATATCTCTCGTAATGTAGCCCATATTTTGAAGTGTCTCTCAGATACCTCAAAACTCATACTGTGGATTTCCAGTGGTTATGTCCTGGATTGCTTGTATATCTGCTAAGCTTGTTCACAACTTGAGCGATATCAGGTCGTGTGCAATTCATGAGATACATCAGACTTCTGATGATTCTCGAGTACTTTAATTGCGATATGCTTGAGCCAGTGTTCTTTGATGAATGAAGAGTTAGGTTAGCTACTCCCAAATCTTTCATATCAAATTTGCTGGATAACACTTACTTGGTAGACTGAATCAATTCATGAGTACTACCAATTATCAGCGTATCGTCTACGTAGAGACACACAATGACATATCCTTTTTGAGTTGATTTAGTGTACACACACTTATCACACTCATTGGTTTTGAACCCATTTGACAACATCATTTTGTCAAATTTCTCATGCCATTATTTAGGTGCTTGTTTTAATCCATACAAGGATTTTACAAGTTTGCACACCTTCTGTTATTGTCCAGGAACATTAAACCCTTCTGGTTGTTCCATGTAAATCTCTTCATCCAATTCACCATTCAAGAATGTCGTCTTTACATCCATTTGATGTATTTCAAGACCAAATATAGCTGCTATGGCTATGCATTCTTATCGATGTGATACGAGTCACTGGTGAATATGAGTCAAAGTAATCAAGGCATTCCTTTTGTCTATAATCTTTTATGACAAGTCTTGCCTTGTATTTATCTATTGATCAATCCGATTTCATCTTCAGTTTGAGTATCCATTTGTAGCCCAGTGGCTTACAACCTGGAGGAAGATCAACCAACACCCAAGTATGGTTTTATAGGATTAAATCAATCTCACTGTTAATAGCCTTTTTCCACAAAGGTGCCTCGGCGAAGACATTGCTTTCTCATAGCTTCGAGGCTCATTTTCTAACAAGTATGTCAGAAAATCGGGTTCAAATGACTTAGACGACGTCTAAGTTCATTTCCCTCAACATTTCCACGTTGGTCTGACTCTTGGTCAACCTGATTACTGTCATTGACAGTATCAATAGTTCTTTTGAGATACTATCTTCCTTGTCTTTCCTTACAAGGAAATGTCTTTTCAAAATGTCACATTCCTGGATTCAATTATCATCTTTGGATTGATGTTAGGAATCTCAGACTTGTGTACGAAGAATCGATACGTACTACTGTTGCGAGTATATCCAATGAATATACAATCAACAGTTTTGGGTCCTATTCTAACCTTCTTAGGTTTAGGAACCATTACTTTGGCAAGACACCCCCAAACTTTTAGGTATTTGTAGGAAGGTACGAAACCTTTCCACAACTCATATGGTGTCTTGTCCAATCTTCTGTGAGGAAGCTCGTTTAGAACGTAGTTCGCGGAAAGCAATGCTTCCCCCCACAAGTTCTGGGGTAAACCATAACTTGTCAACATGGCGTTCATCATTTCCTTCAACGTTCGGTTTTTGCGCTCAGCAATCCCGTTTTGTTGGGGATAATTGTTGGAATTTGCTAAGCATCCCAAGATCATTATCAAGCAATGAAAATATCATGTGAATACATCAAGGAGTTGCGGAATACTCACAATGATCGGTTGAGGCGATGCGGTGAAGAATAAAAATCCATTTTCTGCCCTCCATGAAGCTCGGCAGTCCACTTGTTTTCTTCCTCCATTTTTGGTCCAAGCTCCAAGCTTTTGGGTGGTGATCCCTTGCTCACGTGTGCGGTTTCCCTATTACCTTCGCAAGACCCTTTTGTGTGCTAGCACTTGGAAATTTTTTCCACAAAAATTGCCCTATTTCTCTTTCACATTCTCGGCAAACTGCAGCAGAAAACAGAAGAGAAAAATGGCCAAATGGTTGAGAGAGAGAGGAAGAGTTTTAGGAGAGAGATGAGTTAGTTTGGTTGTAATGGAATAAGTGTATCTAATACACAAATTTTGAAAGTCAAATAACATTAATAAAATAATGTTAAATGTCTTTCAAGCCATCAAATGCTTTCCATCAACTCACATCACTCATGAATAGTGACTAGTGTTAATCACTCAAAGTGAAAGACATCTATCACTTGAATGACGATTGATTTGACGCTAGATGTGACTTGCGGGCCGCACTCGAATTCGAAATGCGAATGTGCTCGCAAACACTCTCGAGCTCGGGTTCGCTAAATCCAAATTAACGAATTTTCCGTTGCGATGTAATTAAATAATTATGCATAGCAAAATCATTATTCACATCGCTAACGAATTAATTCTAAATTAACTCGTTCGCCCGAAATAAAATCTAATTTTAATTCCGCGTCGAAATCCAATTTCGTATAATATATCGAATATATTAATTTATCGATTAATTCCAAATTAATCATTTTCTCTCTTTTATAAATATTTTATCCCAGATAAAAATCTCCGCAATTAATCCCAGATTAATTTTCTCTCTCATCTAATTAACCCTAGATTAATTAAAGTGTGAGTCATACGTCATCGGTGAATCTTCGGGAAGCGACCCATGAGATCCCCAGATATGTGGGCAGTAAATTCGGTCGTCGGACTATCCGAACACGTAAGTACCTAGTACTATGTTTGTACTGATTTACAAGACAAGGTTGGCTTCTAGCAAAGCGCCATGCCTACCCAATTCTCCAGAAACATGCTTACAGGAATAAACGATCTATATCAGGCGTAGTATACGTGGTATTGCGTATTTCTGTCCAGTATCAGATGATCACGTGCTAGGCCTGGGGCTGGAATTGTGTCTGCCCCGTACGAAGCACATGTCGGATGTTACAGGAATAAACGATCTATATCAGGCGTAGTATACGTGGTATTGCGTATTTCTGTCAAGTATCAGATGATCACGTGCTAGGCCTGGGGCTGGAATTGTGTCTGCCCCGTACGAAGTACATGTCGGATGTCTGGTAACTAGTCTCTATATCGGATAACTATGACCTAGTCATATTATCCCGATGACTGCAGTACTTAAGAGAACCAGTACTGTATCCTACGTGACCATCATCTCCATATGACTGGAGTGACACTTCCGTCTTGACATCACACCCAACACACTACGATTCTCAATATACCCAGCATTGGCGTACACAGAACCTGTTAAAGCCCTTGACGACCGCAACCAAAGTATATTGATTGTCGCAAGTATTAGCGGTGCAAGTCTCAGGTTAAGACCAAATACACCTACCCTGATTTCGGACTTCCATAGACACATAGTCATACTACCAATGGAATTCCGAGGGGGTCTATCTAAAGCGAAGCTGTTTCCCGTACCATCGGTAAAACACAACCTCCTACTACACTTGTATGAGTATCATATACCCAAATATATGAGAATTATGCCGTTATGCCCTCACAACGCGCACAAGTGTAATACTAGTCTTTTACGCATTATCGATGTCCAATCTTGATAATACTCTGACTAGGGATATTTAATGACTATACCTTCGTGGATTGATACTGTCTCATATCATTCTCAATCCAGGCATTAATCATAAGACCTCCTATCATTTATACATCTTGGTGATCTAATCACAAATGATAAGAGAGCAATCTCCTTTGTCACATAGTTAATTTGTACAACAACACCATGATCTGTGCAAATAGTGATGCTATGGGTCATAACTGTCCAACAATCTCCCACTCGGCCTATAGCCAGTCACTCGAGTGTCATACACCTGAACTATTTACGGTTCGCTCAAATTACTGAGAAAAGACTTTCGTCAGCGGATTTGCATGATTATCATCTGATGCGATTTATATGATCATCACATCGCCAAGATGTATGATCCGAACGAATCAGATGAATAGTCGAAGTATATATCTGGATCGTTGATGAGACCATTAATTCTTTAGCCTGTGCTGATGCCTAGCTCAGCTGTTAACAGAACTATATCTAATCTAATTAGATTTTTTTCGACCCAAATGGCTTCTATTGCTGCCTCAGCTGCAGTAATAACCCGCATTTGTTGTTTATTCGGTAATAATATCTTGCTTGGAAGATTTCCAGCTCACTGTTCCATTATTCAAACTTTATAGTACCGTAATTACGACTTGTAGTCGTTTTATCGGTTTAGGAAACTTGCAACAGTGAACCCAGTCACTTCAAGTTCTCTTTCTCCATAGTTTAAGACAGCATCCTCAGTTCGTCTAAGATACTAAGTATGTTCTTAACATCAATCCAGTGACTATCACTTGGATTGGCCTGTTTATGAATCCATATGCTCAAAGCGTATGAGACACCAGGTCACGTACATTTTTCAATGTACGAGTTCTCGGAGAGTTTTAACAACTTTAAATCTATCCCAGTAGATCTTTATTCCTAGAATAAAGGTTGTTTCTCCCAAGAATTCTACGGAGAATTTTCATGAAAGCCAAGCTTTCACCGATTATTATGGGAATATCATTTCCAAGAAATGAAATATTATCATTATTTAGGACATTATTGTCAGTGCGCTCCCACTAACCCTCTTATATACACAAGAATCATTTCGTTTTGAATTAAATCATAAACCATTATGATTACATCAAAACGATAATTCCAAGAACTCAATGCTTGCTTCAATCCAAACATGGATCGAATAACCTGCAAACCTTGTTTGCTAGTTTTGGTACGACAAAACCGTCAGGATGTTTTAAACATCCTCCAAAAGGTTTCCTTTTCAGGAAAGCGATTTTCCCGTTCAGCTGACATATTTCATAAATGAAACATGCAGCTTTAGCAAGCATTATTGAAATGGATTGACCGTGGCAACAGGTAAAAGGTTTCGTTGTAATCAACACAATGTTGCTAACGATACCTTTTCGCTACAAGCCTAGCTTTGTACGTTGGTATGTTGCCTTCCATGTACGTCTTCCTTGAAGACTCATATAGTACCAATAGGCACAATGCCTTGCGGTACATCAACCAGTGTCCAAACTTGGTTGGTATACATGGAATACAATTCGGACTTCATGGCACTTTGCCATAATAGGGAGTTGATACCTTGTATCACTACCTCATACGTAGTCAGTTCGTGTTCCTTAATAAGATTGACATCTTTATGAGGTGAGATCAGAAACCCATACCCCAGGTTATTTTTGACTCTCTCCGACTTACGCGGTTCTTGTGTATTCGAAGATTACTGGTATAGTTTCATCCTTGATGAACTATTTGTGTTCCATTAAAGAATCGGTGCCGGGAATAGTATTACTCCGATTTTCATCGAGTTTTACTTTCCTCCCACTTACCACTGCATATAGGTATTCCTCTTAGGAAAACTGCATGGCGAGCAACAATATATTGTTCTCTAGTAAGTTGTATAAATACTATACTTTGGTATCCCTAGGATAACCTACAGTTGGCACTTATCCAATTTGGGTTCTAGTTTGGTATCATCCAAACATATGCCCAGCATACCCAAATCTTCAGGAATGAGAAACCCGGTTTCTTTCCTGTTCATATCTAATATGAAGTCTGTCAAACATATTTTTTTATGGAACCTTATTCAAAATACGTTCTGCACTGTTTATGCGTATCCATTGAAGGAAATTGTAGCTTAGAGCGACTCATGATTAACCTTATCATGTCCAACAAAATTCGGTTTATCCTGTTCGGACACACTGTTAAATTGACGTGTTCCAGGAGTAGTCCTCATTGAAAGAATACTATATTCTTTCAAGTATACTGAGAAACTTATTGAATAAGTATTCTCCATTACAGTCTTACCGTGACGGTTTAATACTCTAGCCGATCTGTTTGTCTATTTCGTGTCGAAACTATAAAAGTTTCCGATTTGTGTTTCAAAAGAAACACATAACCATAACGCGATGCCACATCCGTAAAGGTCACAAAATATTCATATCCACCTCTAGCCTAGCTAGATCTGGGCCCACTTGCTTCACTATGAATTAGGGCTAACAGATCGGTGGCACTTACACTTTTACCAAGTAAATAGTGTTTTAGGCACATTGCCCAATAAACTAGATTCGTAAACTTTATTTGAATGGAATCAAATTTGTCCTAGTATCCACTCTTCAAAAGTGTGGATATACGAGTATTGTCTAATTGTGTCCCAGACATCAATGCCACAAATAAGTCTCATCTGATCAAATCAGTTTGAGCTATTTGTTTGTCATGTTATATGTTTGAGATTTATTTATATTCAAAATATAAATACTGTTATTCACATCTAATGTGTTTATCTCAATATCATCTTTATAAAATAAAACATTTTAGTGTTCTAGAATATAAAGGCAAATCCGCAACGGATTATACACTGATATAGAGATAATGTTTCTAGTCAAACTAGTTACATTATAACAATTTCCAAATTTAGGTACACACTCGAATGGTAGTTCATAAACTTAGGTATCTACGGTTGAAACAGCGACTTTCGTCCCGTTTTCAATTCGCAGATTAATCTCAACTGAAGTCAGTATCCTGCTCATAGCAGATTCTGCACATCAATACATATTTATGTACCACACTAAGTATTTAAAATCCAATTTTAATACTAGTAGTGAACATAATTATGACAAACATATTTGAAGTCAGAGCCTTGCCTGTCTTCAATTCCTTCATGTCTGTTTTGTTCAAACGGCCGTCACACTTCCGCGATCCCATTTGCCACAATTTAGGCAGACATTTTGGGATATGTCCTTTATCTTCCCAGAAGATTATAATGATTTTGCCTTTGCCCCTTTACACACCCCAGAAGCCTTTGGCCAAGCCTTGGCCTTCTGGAATGTCGAAGTAAGGTGCGCCTTGCGCTTCTTGCCTTATTGCAAACTTTGACTTTGTCTCCTTGAGAATAGTCATTAACTCTCCAAGAGTTTACTATTGCAATTTAGTACTTCAAAATCTAAGTATAGATTTATGAAGATCCTTTAATTTCATTATCATACTTTAAGGATCTAATCCTTAGTTCTGATTAAGAAATTAAGGAGTCTATTTGGCAAGATAATGGATTAAGCACTAACGTTTATCATCACATGAATATTCCAAATATTATGTTCTACTATTTGCTCAACTCTGGGCTTTGGCCTAATATGTTATTTTATCAAATAAAGTAACTTATTAGTTTCCAGGACCATCTTGAAATTTTATTCCCAATTTGAAAATTAAACCATTTAAATACATTTTCCCTAGGATTATGTTTTAAATGTCAATCTTTCAATTTTATCTTGATTCTAATAGTCCAACTATTAATCAACGATTTCAGGTACTATTTATTATAATGATTACTATAGTCCAACTATTTAATCAACTATATTTTAAAAGATTAAATTCAATTATATTGATTGCTATAATCCAATTATAAAATCAACTATTAATTGAAATAGTTTGAATACAGTCCAACTGTTTATTTAAAACAACGATTTAAATATTAGTCCAACTAACATTTAATTTATTTGACGTAATATTTGTAATGAGCGCGTATGGCAAGTTACTAAACGAATATTGCAAATTCAATACTTGCCTCCCATTATTTTTCGGCGAGCCTCTAACCCTCTGTCGAGTACTCGGGAAACCGTGTTTCCTAGTGGGCTAGGATCCCGTTAAATGTCACACAATCTTGACTTTGGCCAACAAATTGTATGATAATTAACTAGGTAGATCTCTAAGATCAATTGGATCCCATCCAATTCCTAGATCCAGTAGGGGGACATCCAAGTCCGAAACATATATCTTATATATGCCAATATATCCAATATATTACCTAACCTTTTTCCTCTGAACCAACTAAGCCTTGGCTTTGGCACAACAAACTTAGTGATCCCAGTTAAGCGGAACCCATTGACCATGGAAAGCTTCGTAATCAATGTCGATGGACAAGAAATGGTCTTGACTTTGGCCAACAAACCACAACTTGGACAAGACACCGATATGGAACAAAACTCTCGTGATTCAAACACATCCTCGACGGACAAAGGTCTTGACTTTGGCCAACAAACCAATGCCAGTCTTAGATCTTGAGTAAGAATCACTCAATGGAAGGAAAAACGCTTAATATTGTGTGAGGGTTTTTCGCGTGCAAATTGGCAACCAATTTATTATCTTTGTTAAGGTCTCATCATCATACACCCTTAAACATGCATTCTAAACACATAATAAGGCGCGTAAATAAATAATAATGATATGCGGATGGATACTTAACACATTGATCCTAGATCAAATCTCTCTCTTTCCTCTCTCCCGCTAGCACAAGTATTTACTTCTACCCGTTGCATAACACTTCTAAAGAAACCTCATTTACATTGAGGGGAATAGGTGAGAAGAGAAATACAAAGAGTATGAAGGTAATAGGCTGGACACGCAGGTCCAATTAATAAATTCCAAATTTATTACAACAATTTCTAAAATTGCCCCACCCATCTAATATCCATCCGATATACATTATTCATGCATCGCAACCATGTATTCACACAAGCATGTTATCAATCAATCTAATCCAATTAATTAATCTGATAATTAATGACCATCCAATGTTCAAACAACGATTTGATTTTGCGCGAGTCCAACTCGTTTTGCGAATAAGTACTCAAAGTACGAATTCTTGAATTAAATTAAACTACAACATTAAATCCAATTTAATATGTATTTAATACTAATTCACTATTTAATTCCAAATTAAATATTACACTTTATTAACGAACCTTTACGACTTAAATTCCAATTTAAATCGTTACGGGTCTCAAAGCCCGATTAACATCCAATGTTAATTTAATTAAAGTCCAATGGGCTTTTAATTAATTTCTTAAGGCATGGACTTTTGGTCAACTTGGGTCAAACCCAATAACCAAAGCCCAATCAAGGAATAACCCCATAAGCCTAGAAACCAATTTAGGCCCATTAGGCCCAATTAAAATAATTAAGGTCCATTAGTAGCATTTGGACTTTATGGAAACAGTTTTGGGCCCAATTGGATCCAACCAATTTAGCATAAACCTTACTTGGTACAACCAAGCCCAATTAGCCCATTTACAACATTTCAAGCCCAAATCCAATTTAAGCCCAATTAATTAAATCACAAAAATTCCAAATTTCATATTTAATTAACCAAAGTGTATAGCATAATTAAATACCCAAATCAATATTTCCAAAACACCAATTAGCCTAATTAATCATGCTCTTTTACATCAATTAATGTCCAACACAATTTGATCAAAAATCAAACCCAATTTACATGTTTACGTCTCGGCAATGAAGGGGATTTTTATGTCTAATTCAAATTCAATCCAATTAAATCCAATTCAACATTAAATCCACATTCCCAATTGATTCCAACTCATCCAATGAATCAAAAATAAAAAATCCAAGACATTTAGGGTTCTACACCTCTCGGCCAAACTAAGTGATTTGGGGAAAATTGTTCCAAACAACATTTCATGAAATTGATCCAATCAATCTTCAATTAAACATAATTTAAGCATACTAAATCATCCAATTTCATTAAATCATGCTCAAACACATTTTACCCAATTTTAACCCTAAAATATTTTCATGCTCAACCTTGCTCATAGATACCATTGTTGGAATTTGCTAAGCATCCCAAGATCATTATCAAGCAATGAAAATAACATGTGAATACATCAAGGAGTTGCGGAATACTCACAATGATCGGTTGAGGCGATGCGGTGAAGAACAAAAATCCATTTTCTGCCCTCCATGAAGCTCGGCAGTCCACTGTTTTTCTTCTTCCATTTTTGGTCCAAGCTCCAAGCTTTTGGGTGGTGATCCCTTGCTCACGTGTGCGGTTTCCCTATCACCTTCGCAAGACCTTTTTGTGTGCTAGCACTTGGCAATTTTTGCCACAAAATTGCCCTATTTCTCCTTCACATTCTCGGCAAACTGCAGCAGAAAACAGAAGAGAAAAATGGCCAAATGGCCGAGAGATAGAGGAATAGTTTTAGGAGAGAGATGAGTTAGTTTGGTTGTAATGGAATAAGTGTATCTAATACACAAATTTTGAAAGTCAAATAACATTAATAAAATAATGTTAATGTCTTTCAAGCCATCAAATGCTTTCCATCAACTCACATCACTAATGAATAGTGACTAGTGTCAATCACTCAAAGTGAAGACATCTATCACTTGAATGATGATTGATTTGACGCTAGATGTGACTTGCGGGCCGCACTCGAATTCGAAATGCGAATGTGCTCGCAAACACTCTCAGGCTCGGGTTCGTTAAATCCAAATTAACGAATTTTCCGTTGCGATGTAATTAAATAATTATGCATAGCAAAATCACTATTCACATCGCTAACGAATTAATTCTAAATTAACTCGTTCGCCCGAAATAAAATCTAATTTTAATTCTGCGTCGAAATCCAATTTCGTATAATATATCGAATATATTATTTTATCGATTAATTCCAAATTAATCGTTTTCTCTATTTTATAAATATTTTATCCCAGATAAAATATCTCCGCAATTAATCCCAGATTAATTCTCTCTCATCTAATTAATCCTAGATTAATTAAAGTACGAGTCATACGCCATCGTTGAATCTTCGGGAAGCGACCCATGAGATCCCCAGATTTGTTGGCAGTAAATTCGGTCGTCGGAATATCCAAACACGTAAGTACCTAGTACCACGTTTGTACCGATTTACAAGACGTGATGCCTACCCAATTCTCCAGAAACATGCTTACAGGAATAAATGATCTATATCAGGCGTAGTATACGTAGTATTGCGTATTTCGATCCAGTATCGGATGTCACGTGCTAGGCCTGGGGCTGGAATTTTGTATGCCCCGTACGAAGCACATATAAGATCTCTGGTAACTAGTCTCCATAATCAGATAAACATGACCTAGTCATTTTATCCCGATGACTGCAGTACATAAGAGAACCAGTTTCGTATCCTATGTGACCATCATCTCCACTATGACTGGAGTGATACTTCCTTTTTGACATCACACCCAATACACTACGATTCATAATATACCCAGCAGAGGCGTACACAGAACCTGTTAAAGCCCTGGACGACCTAAAACCAAAGTATATTGATTGTCACAAGTATTAGTGTTGCAAGTCTCAGGTTAAGACCAAATACACCTACCCTGATTTCGGACTTCCATAGACACATAGTCATACTACTAATGAAATTACGAGGGGGTCTATCCAGAGCGAAGCTGTTTCACATACCATCGGTAAAACACAACCTCCTACTACACTTGCATGAGTATCCTATACCCAAATATATGAGAACTATGCCGTTATGCCCTCACAATGCGCACAAGTGTAATACTAGTCTTTTACGCATTATCGATGTCCAATCTTGATAATACTCTGACTAGGGATATTTATGATTATACCTTCGTGGATTGATACTGTCTCATATCATCTCAATCCAGGCATTAATCATAAGGACCTCCTATCATTTATACATCTTGGTTATCTAATCACAAATGATAAGAGAGCAATCTCCTTGTCACATAGTTAATTTGTACAACAACAGCATGATCTGTACAAATAGTGACGCTATGGGTCATAACTGTCCAACAAGAATAAGGAGCAGTGGTTTCGTGAATAATTCCGTGCACAGAACAATATTCACCGAATGGTAAACATATCACCACCTCTATCACTCATGATTCTTTTGATTTTTCTTTCCAAGTTGGTTTTCAACTTCGTTCTTATAATGTATCTTTGCTCCTCAGCAAATACACATTACATAATTTTGTGCTATCATCGATAAAAGTGACAAAGTACTTTTTACCACCTCTTGTTTGCACAATATTCATATCACACACATCAGTGTGTACAAGTTCCAAGGGTTCAGAACTACGTTCTATGGAACGAAATGATGTTCTATGCATTTTTACTTCAACACATGCCTCACACTTCTGTTGGCTATCAATTGCAAATTTCGGTATAAGGTCCATGTTAATTAATGTACGCATCCTATCATAATTAACATGTCCTAACCTCCCATGCCATACATTTTGTGACTCAATAATATAAGCGGAAGTTGTAGCTTTATTATTAGCATTGTATCGATGAATTTGAAAAGGCCCTCAGTGAGGTATCTTTTTCCTACATAGACATCATTTTTGGTCGATACAAACTTGTCAGAAACAAATACAAGCTTAAAGCCATTCTTACTTAGGAGAGAACTCGAGACCAAGTTCTTCCGAATATCTGGAACATGCAAAACATTCTTCAATGTAAGCTCCATTCCGGATGTCATATTCAGAACCACTGTACCTTGTCCAACCACTCTTGAGGTAGATGAGTTTCCCATTGTCAGATGATCGTGGCCATCGACCTTCTGATACAAGGAAAATGTCTTGCTATCTGCACAGATATGACGAGTAGCCCCAATGTCTACCCATCATTCTCTCATATTCCCAACCAAGTTGGCTTTAGTTATCACTGTTGAGAGTACATCTCTGATATCTCATCAGTTAACTACTCATCTTCAGCGACATGGGCCTCATTGCTCTTGTCCTGAGACTTATTGTTTCTACAGTCCTTTTCCATATGACCTCTTTTCCCACAGTTGTAGCACTTCCCTTTAAACTTCTCGTTATCTTGGGAAGAATCAGCTACACTATTTTTTCTCATTTTTGCTACCCTTTACATCCTCGACGATGTTGGCCTTAGACTCCATAGTCTTGTAGCTGGCCTTCTCGGACTTCTATTGTCCTCTTCGATTCTCAATTGAACTCCAAGGTCTTCAAGGCTCACATGTTTCTTTTTGTGTTTCAGACAGCTCCTGAATTCCTTCCATGATGGAGGCTACTTTTCAATTATGGTGGCAACTTGAAACGTCTCATAGAGTTTCATACCTTCATCTAGTATTTCATGAATGATCTGTAGGTCTACTCTAAGCTTCCCAAGATCATTGCAAGCAAGAAAATAACATGTGAATACAATCATAGGAGGTGCGGAAAACTCACAATGAACGGATTGGATGCATATGAAGATGAACCAAAACGAACTGCCCTCCTCCATGTTGCTCGGCAGTGAGTTGCTCAAAGTGTGGATTGTACGGCAGTGGGTGGTTTTCCTCCTCCAAGAATCGGCCATGGGTGATCCTTCATGGAAGCTCCAAGCTTGTGTTGATTCCTTGCTCATGAAAACACTTCCCTATCACCTTGGTATATCTCCAATGGTGTGCTAGCACTTGTGATGTTCTTTGCCACAAAAATCATCACATCTATTCCTTCTCATTCGGTCAAACCAGAGAAAAACAGAGAAAATGGCCATTCGGCCGAGAGAGAAGAAGATGAGCATTTTGCTCCAAAACCGTGAAGAGAGAGAGAGAAAATAATAAAGTGTATTTGGTTTTTATATTTCCAAAATAATTAACATTTACCACTTTTTAATTTCAAAAAGACAAGCATTAAATGCTTTCAATCAATACACATCAACTCACATCAATCAATTGTCAACTTATCACATCACTTAAGTGACATGTGATTTTACGCTTGATGTGACTAATGATTTGACGCTTGATTTGACTTGCGTGCCGCACTCGAATTTGAAATGCGAATGTGCTCGCAAACAATACCGGTCTCGGGTTCGCTAATTCCAAATTAACGAACTTTCCGTTTCGACGCAATTAAACGATTACACTTAGCGAAATCACTATTCACATCGCTAACGAATTAATTCTAAATTAACTCGTTCGCCAGAATTAAAATCTAATTTTAATTCCGCGTCGAAATCCAATTTCGTTTAATATATCGAATATATTATTTTATCGATTAATTCCAAATTAATCGTTTTTCTCTCTCTTAATGATATTTTATCCCAGATAAAATATCTCCGCAATGAATCCCAGATTAATTTTCTCTCTTTAAATTAATCCCAGATTAATTAAAGTGCGAGTCATACGTCATCGGTGAATCTTCGGGAAGCGACCCATGAGATCCCCGGATATGTTGGCAGTAAATCGGGTCATCGGACTATCCGAACACGTAAGTACCTAGTACTACGTTTACACCGATTCACAAGATAAGTTGGCTTCTAGCAAAGCGCCATTCCTACCCAATTCTCCAGAAACATGCTTACAGGAATAAACGATCTATATCAGGCGTAGTATACGTGGTATTGCGTATTTCTGTCCAGTATCGGATGATCACGTGCTAGGCCTGGGGCCGGAATTGTGTCTGCCCCGTACGTAGCACATGTCGGATGTCTGGTAACTAGTCTCTATATCGGATAAACTATGACCTAGTCATATTATCCGATGACTGCAGTACTTAAGAGAACCAGTACCGTATCCTACATGACCATCATCTCCATATGACTGGAGTGACACTTCCGTCTTGACATCACACCCAACACACTACGATTCTCAATATACCCAGCATTGGCGTACACAGAACCTGTTAAGCCCTGGACGACCGCAACCAAAGTATATTGATTGTCGCAAGTATTAGCGGTGCAAGTCTCAAGTTAAGACCAAATACACCTATCCTGATTTCGAACTTCCATAGACACATAGTAATACTACCAATGGAATTCCAAGGGGGTCTATCCAGAGCGAAGCTGTTTCCCGTACCATCGGTAAAACACAACCTCCTATTACACTTGCATGAGTATCCTATACCAAAATATATGAGAACTATGTCGTTATTCCCTCACAACGCGCACAAGTGTAATACTAGTCTTTTACGTATTTATCGATGTCCAATCTCGATAATACTCTGACTAGGGATATTTAATGATTTATCCTTCGTGGACTGATACTGTCTCATATCATTCTCCGTCCAGGAACAAATCATAGGGACCTCCTATCATTTATACATCTAGGTGATCTAATCACAAATGATAAGAGTGCAATCTCTTTTGTCACATAGTTAATTTGTACAACAACACCATGATCTGTACAAATAGTGACGCTATGGGTCATAATTGTCCAACAATCTCCCACTTGGCCTATAGCCAGTCACTCGAGTGTCTTACACCCGAACTATGTACGGTTGGCTCAAACTACTGAGAAAAGCTTTCGTCAGCGGATTTGCATGATTATCGTCTGATGCGATTTATTCGATCATCACATCGCCGCGATGTATGATCCGAACGAATCAGATGATTATCTAAGTATGTATCTGGATCGTTGATGAGACCATTAATTCTTTAGCCTGTGCTGACGCCTAGCTCAGCTGCTAACAAAATTATATCTAATCTAATTAGATTTATTATCGACCCAGAAGGCTTCTATTGCCGCCTCAGCTGCATCAATAACCCGCATTTGTTGTTTATTCGGTAACAGTATCTTGCTTGGAAGATTTCCAGCTCACTGTTCCGTCATTCAAACTATATAGTACCGTTTACGACTTTTAGTCGTCTTTATCGGTTAGGAAACTTGCTACAGTGATCCCAGTCACTTCAAGTTCTCCATCTCCAGAGTTTAAGACAAATCCTTAGATCTCTAAGATACTAACCTTATCATGTCCACAAGATTCGGTTTATCCTGTTCGGACACACCGTCACTTTGACGTGTTCCGAGAGGAGTCCTCTTTTGAAAGATACTAACTATACTTTCAATTATATTAGAAACTTATTGCTTAAGTATTTTCCATTACGGTCTTACCGTATCGGTATAATACTATAGCCGATCTGTTTGTCTATTTTGTGTCGAAACTCTAAAAGTTTCCGATTTTGTTCTTCAAAAGAAACACATAATCATAACGCGATGCCACATCCGTATAGGTCACGAAATATTCATATCCACTTCAGCCTTGCTAGACATGGGCCCACTTGCTTCACTATGAACTAGGGCTAACAGATCGGTGGCATTTACACTTTTACCAAGTAAATAGTGTTTTAGGCACTTTGCCCAATAAACTAGATTCGTAGACTTTATTTGAATATGATCAAATCAGTCCTAGTATCCACTCTTCAAAAGCGTGGATATACGAGTCTTGTTTGGTTGTGTCCCAGACAACAATGCAACAATTAGTTTCATCTGATCGAATCAGTTGAGCTATTTGTTTGTCATGTTATATTTTGAGATTTATTTATATTCAAAATATAAATTCTGTTATTCACATCAATGTGTGTTTATCTTAATATCATCTTTATAAAATAAAACACTTTAGTGTTCTAGAATATAAAGGTTCACCCGCAACGGGTCAAACACTGATATAAAGATAATGTATCTAGTCAAACGAGTTACATTATAACAGTTTCCTAATTTAAGTACATACCCGAAGGTAGTTCCTAAACTTAGGTACCTGCGGTTAAACTAGCGACTTTCGTCCCGTTTTCAATTCACAGATAAATCTCTATTGAAGTCAGTATCCTATTCAAAACAGATTCTGAACATCATTACATATATTTATGTATCACACTAAGTATTTAAAATATAATTTTAATACTAGTAGTGAACATAATGTTGACAAACATATTTGAAGTCAGAGCCTTGCTCGTCTTCATTCCTTCATGTCTGCATTGTCCAAACGGCAGTCACGCTTCCGTGATCCCGTTTGCCACAATTTAGGCAGACATTTTGGGATATGTCTTTTATCTTCCCAGAAGATTATAATGATATTGCCTTTGCCCTTTTCCACATTCCAGTAGCCTTTGGCCAAGCCTCAGGTTCCTAGAATATCGAAGTAAGGTGTGCCTTGAGCTACTTGCCTAATTGCAAACTTTGACTTGTCTCCTTGAGAATAGTTATTAACTCTCCAAGAGTTATCAATTACAATTTTAGTACTTCTAAAATCTAAACATAGATTTATGAATATCCTTCAATTTCGTCATCATACTTTTAAGGATCTAATCCTTAGTTCTGATTCAGAAATTAAGGAGTCTACTGCGACAAGCTTAATGGATTAAGCACTTAAGTTATCATTACATAAATCTTCCAAAGATTATGCTCTACTATTTGCTTAACTCCGGGTTGGCATAATATATATTTATCAAATAAAATAACTTATTATTTTTTCAGGACCGTCCTGAAATAATTCCCAATTTGAAAATTATAGTCGTTTAAATACATTTTCACCCAGGATTATGTTTTAAACACTAATCTTTCATTTATCTTGATTCTAATAGTCCAACTATTTAATCAACGATTTGTGGTACTATTTATTATATGATTATTATAGTCCAACTATATAATCAAATATAATTAAATTAATAACCTCAATTACATTGATTACTATAATCCAATTATAAAATCAACTGTAAATTGAAATTAATAATTCAAATATATTGATTACTATAATCCAATTATATAATCAACTATAATACAGTCCAACTACTTTATTAAAAAATAACATTTAAATATTAGTCCAACTAACATTTAATTTCTTTGACGAATTGATATTTGTTTGAGCTCGTATGGCGAGTAATTGAACGAGTATTGCAAATTCAATTCTTGCCTCCCACTATTTTTCGGCGAGCCTCTAACCCTCTATCGAGTACTCGGGAAACCGCGTTTCCTAGTGGTCTAGGATCCCGTTAAAAATAATACAATCTTGACTTTGGCCAACAAATTGTATGATAATTAACTAGGTAGATCTCTAAGATCGATTGGATCCAATCCAATTCCTAGATCCGGTAGGGGGACATCCAAGTCCAAAACATATATCTTATATATGCCAATACATCCAATGTATTACCTAACATTTTTCCTCTGAATCAACTAAGCCTTGGCTTTGGCACAACAAACTTAGTGATCTCAGTCATGCACGACCCATTGACCATGGAAAGCTTCGTAATCAATGTTGATGGACAAGAAGTGGTCTTGACTTTGGCCAACAAACCACAACTTGGACAAGACACCAATATGGAACAAAGCCTTCGTGATTAAAACACATCCTCGACGGACAAAGGCCTTGACTTTGGCCAACAAGCCAATGCCAGTCTCGGATCTTGAGTGAGAATCACTCAATGGAAGGAAAAACGGTTAATATTTTGCGAGGGTTTTTCGAGTGCAAATTGACAACCAATTTATTATCTTGTTAGAGTCTCATCATCATACACCCTTAAACATGCATTCTAAACACATAATAAAGCGCGTATAATAAAATAATAATGATATGTGGATGAATACCTTACACATTGATCCTAGATCAAATCACTCCCTTTCTCTCTCCCGCTAGCACATGTATTTACTTATACCCGTTACACTACACTTCTAAAGAAACCTCATTTACATTGAGGGGAATAGGTGAGAAGAGAATACAAAGAATATGGAGGTATAAGGCAGGACACGCAGGTCCAATTTAATAAATCAAATTTATTACAACAATTTCTAAAATTGTCCCACCCATCTAATATCCATCCGATATACATTATTCATGCATCGCAACCATGTATTCACACAAGCATGTTATCAATCAATCTAATCAAATTAATTAATCTGATAATTAGTGATCATCCAATGTTCAAACAACGATTTGATTTTGCGCGAGTCAAACTCGTTTTGCGAATAAGTACTCAAAGTACCAATTCTCGAATTAAATTAAACTACATCATTAAATCCAATTTAATATGTATTTAATCCTAATTCATTATTTAATTCCAAATTAAATATTACACTTTATTAATAAACCTTTACGACTTAAATTCCAAATTTAATCGCTACGGGTCTCAAAGCCCGAATAACGTCAAACGAAAATTTTATTAAAGTCCAATGGGCTTTTAATTAATTTCTTAAGGCGTGGACTTTTGGTCAACTCGGGTCAAACCGAATAACCAAAATCCAATCCGGGAATTACCCCATAAGCCTAGAAATCAATCTTGGCCCATTAGACCCAATTAAACTTTAAAGGTTCATTAAGTCACATTTGGGCTTTATAGAAGCGGTTTTGGGCCTAATTGGATCCAACCAACTTTGCCTAAACCCAACTTTGTACAACAAAGCCCAATAAGCCCAATAACAACATAACAAGCCCAAATCCAATTTTAAGCCCAACTAATTTAATTCAAAAATTCCAAATTTCTCAATTAAATTACCTAAAATGTATAGCATTATTAATTACCCAAATCAATATTTCCAAAACACCAAATTTGTCTAATTAATCATGCTTATCATCATTGAATCATGTCCAACATAATTTGACAAAAATCAAACCCAATAAACCATGCTATATTCTCGGCAATTTGGGGAAAATAATGCCCAATTTGAATTCAATCCAATTAAACCCAATTAAACATAAAATCAATATCCCCAATTGATTCTAACTCATCCAATGAATCAAAAAATCAAAATTCCAAGACAATTTAGGGTTCATGTTTTTCGGCCAACACACTAAAATTGGGGAAAATTGTTCCAAACACTTTTTCATCAAATTGATCCAATCAATCATCAATTCAACAACATTTAAGCATACTAATTCATCCAATTTCATTAAATCATGCCTAAATTCGTTTTACCCAATTTTAATCCTAAAATAAATTTCATGCTTTCAAAGGCTCTGATACCATTGTAGGTCTACTCTAAGCTTCCCAAGATCATTGCAAGCAAGAAAATAACATGTGAATACAATCATAGGAGGTGCGGAAAACTCACAATGAACGGATTGGATGCATGTGGAGATGAACCAAAATGAACTGCCCTCCTCCATGTTGCTCGACAGTGAGCTGCTCAAAGTGTGGACTACATGGCAGTGGGTGGTTTTCCTCCTCCAAGAATCGGCCATGGGTGATCCTCTATGGAAGCTCCAAGCTTGTGTTGATTCCTTACTCATGAAAACACTTCCCTATCACATTGGTATATCTCCAATGGTGTGCTAGCACTTGTGATGTTCTTTGCCACAAAAATCATCACATCTCTTCCTTCCTCATTCGGTCAAACCAGAAGAAAAATGGCCATTCGGCCGAGAGAGAAGAAGGGGAGCATTTTGCTCCAAAACCGTGAAGAGAGAGAGAGAAAATAATAATGTGTATTAGGTTCTTATATTTCCAAAATAATTAACCATTTACCACTTTTTAATTTCAAAAAGACAAGCATTAAATGCTTTCAATCAATACACATAAACTCACATCAATCAATTGTCAACATGTCACATCACTCAAAGTGACATGTGATTTGACGCTTTATGTGACTAATGATTTGACGCTTGATTTGACTTGCGTGCCGCACTCGAATTTGAAATGTGAATGCGCTCGCAAACAATATCGGGCTCGGGTTCGCTAATTCCAAATTAACGAACTTTCCGTTGCGACGCAATTAAACGATTACGCCTAGCGAAATCACTATTCACCTCGCTAACGAATTAATTCTAAATTAACTCATTCGCCCTAATTAAAATCTAATTTTAATTCCGCATCGAAATCCAATTTCGTTTAATATATCGAATATATTATTTTATCGATTAATTCCAAATTAATCATTTTTCTCTCTCTTAATGATATTTTATCCCCGATTAATCCCAGATTAATTTTCTCCGCAATTAATCCCAGATTAATTAAAGTGCGAGTCATACGTCATCGGTGAATCTTCAGGAAGCGACCCATGAGATCCCCGGATATGTTGGCAGTAAATCGGGTCATCGGACTATCCGAACACGTAAGTACTTAGTACTACGTTTACACCGATTCACAAGATAAGGTTGGCTTCTAGCAAAGCGCCATTCCTACCCAATTCTCCAGAAACATGCTTACAGGAATAAACGATCTATATCAGGCGTAGTATACGTGGTATTGCGTATTTCTGTCCAGTATCGGATGATCACGTGCTAGGCCTGGGGCTGGAATTGTGTCTGTCCCGTACGAAGCACATGTCGGATGTCGGGTAATTAGTCTCTATATCGGATACTATGACCTAGTCATATTATCCCGATGACTGCAGTACTTAAGAGAACCAGTACCGTATCCTACGTGACCATCATCTCCATATGACTGGAGTGACACTTCCGTCTTGACATCACACCCAACACACTACGATTCTCAATATACCCAGCATTGGCGTACACAGAACCTGTTAAAGCCCTGGACGATCACAACCAAAGTATATGATTGTCGCAAGTATTAGCGGTGCAAGTCTCAAGTTAAGACCAAATACACCTACCCTGATTTCGGACTTCCATAGACACATAGTCATACTACCAATGGAATTCTGAGGGGGTCTATCCAGAGCGAAGCTGTTTCCCGTACCATCGGTAAAACACAACCTCCTATTACACTTGCATGAGTATCCTATACCAAAATATATGAGAACTATGCTGTTGTGCCCTCACAACGCGCAATTGTAATACTAGTCTTTTACGTATTTCGATGTCCAATCTCGATAATACTCTGACTAGGGATTTAATGATTTATCCTTCGTGGACTGATACTGTCTCATATCATTCTCCGTCCAGGAACAAATCATAGGGACCTCCTATCATTTATACATCTAGGTGATCTAATCACAAATGATAAGAGTGCAATATCCTTTGTCACATAGTTAATTTTTACAACAACACCATGATCTGTACAAATAGTGACGCTATGGGTCATAATTGTCCTACATGATCAACTGCAGTTCACCCAACTGAGACATCACCGTCATTGAATCTACCATCTTGTAGTCCAGGAACCTACCCACAAAAAATTTCTTTTGTCCGGCATCCTCAGTTTTGTATTTCTTCTCGATAGATTCCTAAAGAATCTTCGCAGAAGTCATGCCTTGGTACACATTATACATGGTATTTTCAAGACCACCCAAAAGGTAGTTCTTGCACAGGAAGTCGCCAGACGACCATGTCTATTCTCGCAGTTCCTTGGCTGCCTCTGATTCACCCTCCACATGACCCGAATGATATTTGAGGTACTTAGCCAACTGCAAAGTTGTCAGGTAGAACAACATTTTATTCTGCCACTGTTTGAAGTTTTCCCCACCAAACTTCTCCGGTTTTTCTCCATGAGAGACAGATACTGTGATGTTTCCGCTAGCCATATGTAGCTGGGAACAAACAGAGGTCAATAAGTCTATAAAAGACAAATTGCACAACGATCAACAAATGATCTTGTTTCAAGTGATATACCAAGTATCCACTTGTTGTTCTATTGGACAGTAATACCAATAAACACAAGTCCTTGAAGTTCCAACCAAGATTTCTTATGAGAAGTAAATAAAGGAATATTCCCAGAGGACGAGGGGGGTCCGGAGTAACCACTTAAGTCTCTGACCACTTAGGCTCTTATCGCCTTTTTGACAGAATACCCTTTAACCAGTTACTCAATAGAACCTCTTAGCAATTCAAACTTAGTATTTCACTTTTAGATGTCACAATACAGTATACGATATGTGTAGATATATATGTATGTGTCAAACAAGATTGGATGAAATTACTTGTGTAAATTTACACTTTAAATTCTCAACCAAGTATGCAACACACAATTAGTTTTCAACTTTATCACTATGTGTATGCATGTGATAATTGAACAAAATAATAACTCAAATCTATACTATGTCTGTGATAATTGAACAAAATAATAACTCAAATCTATACTACCAAGATTATTGTGATTCAGTATATGATTAACTAAGTTAATATTATTAATACTTGAATTAATCTAAGTCTTTGCAGTTTATAATAATTCCAGGACTAATCGTTAGTGTCGCGTTCGTATCTACGTTCGAATGAGATTGTCCAGTGTGTGTACGTTCGTGGTGCGTTCTATAACGCGTTCGAATGAGGTGTTCAAGAGAGTTCACGTTCGTGTAGCGTTCGAAAACGCGTTCGAACGAAATAATTCCAGAGAGTTTGCGTTCGAGTTGCGTTTAGGACGCATTCAAACGGAATAATTCCAGAGAGTTTGCGTTCAAGTTGCGTTTAGGACGTGTTCGAACAAACTAAGTCAGAAGGTCTGCGTTCGATTTGCGTTTGAAGACGCGTTCGAACATTCTTAGGCAGAAGGCTTGCGTTTGAGTTGTGTTTGAAGACGCGTTCGAATGTTCTTACGAATTTTCAGATTTTTGCCTTCGCGTTCGTCGGGCGTTCGAACGCCCTACGTATTTTTCATGCACATACTGTATTTTTTCCAGAAATTTTCTTAACTATGCATGCGATTTACTATCTAACAACGCCAATATGATAAGTTCTTAAGATTGTTGGCCGATTAGTGTCATTAAATAACAAATCAACATGCCTCCAAACAAATCAAACCAGAAAAATAGATCTAATATGCATAAACCATAGAAAACCTTAAAACTTGAGAATAAGAATAACCTTGTTATAAAGACGAAAAACCAGTAGTCCGGATCGAGAAGATTCTATGTCCTTAAGAACTTATCAGCCCCGTTTCAGTGCTCTACGGATTTGTGGCCAATGTTCTCCCAGGATAACCCAGATTCCTCTTGTTCAAGGGGCACTCCTTAACAAGATCTCGAACTTGGAATATGGTGGTACTCTCTCAGACTCAAGAAGACAATATGAGACTCAAATCTTTGGATGAAAATCGGATCTCCTGAAATGAACAAGATGTCTCCCTTATAAAGACATGGAAGGGTGCCTTTGAAGGCACCATTTGGATTGAGGTGTAACCCTCCTAATGGTTATACCCCTTCCATGCATCATTTGGAGACTAAAGTATGTTCTTTCAAATACTAGAGGACATGTCCCTACCCAAAGGACATGTCCCTCCTCTATCCAAACTACTAATATATGAAGAATTTACAACAATGTAAGATTTAAAATCCATTTTTTTAATTATTTTTTAATATTTTAGCACGCGTGACAATGATTGATTGAATTGTTGTACGGATGACGTAGTACCTCCGTTGTATTGTAGATTTTCTCCCTAACAAGAGTGAGTTAATATCTCCCTCGAGAGGATGATGAAATCAAATGTTAAATGTTATGTTGAGTACTAGACAGAAAGCCCTCTACAAAATCATCACTATATGATTGCAAAAGTGTTATTATGGATTCTTCTAATATTGTTTTTAAAAATAAAAATAAAAAATAATTATATTTACGCAAAGAGCCTAAAGTTAATATCAATTTACACACAAACCCACTTACGACTCCTCTTATGTTAACTGTCTAATCTAAAATAGACATTTTAGACATCAAAGTAATTTGTCACACTAGACTGGCAAATCAACATGCAATCGACAGGCAGTCGATGGGCTTATGACAAGCGGTCAACCAATGATTGACATGTCACCTTATTTATTTTTGTCCGAACTCCGAATGCTCATTTTAGCTAATAAAATAAGTTATTTTATAAATTGAACAATAAATTTCTCATTTTTTTTTAATTAATTGCATATAATTATAAACAATCATATTTATCCTCACACTTATTCTTAAAGTTATCACAACTCTCTCTGTTACACATCAAGAGTTAGTTAGTTGCAACTAATTAGGAAAGATTAAATAAAGTTAGTTAGCGGTTAGTTACTCTTGTAAAGCCTTCAATTGGTTATATAGCTTGTATGAGATAGCCATTAATAAAGAATAATCATCAAAGGTTTTGGAGTGTTTGGTTAGCTTTCACTCGAATTATTAGCTAACAATTAGAGTTTTGTAGGTTTGTCTCGAATTAAACCTAACACTCTCATTGTAATTACAGTGACTCATTATAACTGCAGTGAGAGTTGAGATAATTTTAGAGATAAGCGTGTAACTATAGTGAAAAGATTGTGATAATTTTAAGAATAACTGTGAGTATGTTTAATATATTTGTATAATTATTGTAGTTTCTTCTTCATTCCTTATATACTGCTTTTCCGAAGTTGCTTTCTATATGTGCCTCTGATGATATATATATATTTTTTTATTGTTGATCCATGGTTGGGTCAAAGTGTCATGTATGTATGTGTTCAAGTTGGAGTAACAATAATAATCATGAACCGAGACTACTGCTTTTTTGGATGATCAAAGAAGCTGACCCTGTTTGCTAATTAAATTAATCTCAACAACAACTTTTCAAATAAGCACTTGCCACCTTCCAGAGACAACCTATAGCAAGCATAATTATTATAATGAGAGAAATATTATGATTCCTTTTCTGTTTTATCATTGCTATTCAAAAGTATCTGCTTCATTAACTTTGATTCATTTTCTTTTAGCTTAAACCCACCAATCATTTTGAGACAAAATCATCACTTTCCTAATACAGCATCTAAAACAAAAGATGATATGTTTTCAAGAAAAATATATATCTAGTATCTAGAAATCATTGTTTTGTGAAAATTAATTACAGCTATATAATTAGCTTTTTGGGTCTTAGGTAATGATATGAGATTAGGGGTGTGAAAACGAATTGACGAATCGAATTTGTGCCGAATCCTGAATAAATTGAATACAATTCATTTATTAAAAGTGACCCACAAAAACTAGCAAAATGAAATGAATAAATGAATTCTAAACAAATAAACGATTTAGTGAGTTCAAATTCGTATTCAATTTGTTTAATAAATAAATAAAATCAAATTTATTTAGTTACTAAATGAATCAATTTTTCCAAACTCATATTCTCTTTAATATGAATCGAATCGAATCGAACGAATAAACGAATCTTTACCCAAATTATCATCCTCATATAAAGATAGACCAAATAGTAAGACAATGTTTAATTAAATTATGTAAAATCACTTAATTTATATTTTTGAATACTAACTAGTTGAGTTGGTAAACACAAATGAAAATTATACACATATAAAGACAATATTTTCTACTATTCGGGTCAGTTGATTGAACCTCCTTTGGCCACAAGAAGTAGCTTGCATTTGCATGCTATTGCTCAGGAAATAATTAATGAAAAAAAATCAAAAGAATTATTAATGAACTTTGGCTAGCTGATGCACAACCGTATGAAGAATTAATGTTGAAAGACCTAAGGGGTGGGCACACAGTTCCTCGCACCACTTGATGTAATTACCAATATACCCCTATCTTTATCATTGACTTACCAATAAAATTACACTACTCATGAAGAAGAGTTAAATGCCATATAATTTGATTTGTCTTCATATACTTTTCAAGATTTGTTCCAACGAACATTAGCGTGTATGTTGGGGATAGGGATTCTCAATAAGTGTTTATTTAAGAATTTATTTTTTAATTATATTTGACTTATCAAATTATTTTTATTGATTTGAGTGGTTCTTTTAAACCTATTCTAATAACAATCATAAAATAAATGATTATCAAATATAATTTGAAAGTAGATTTTCAAATAAATGATTATTTGAGAATTTACCACAATTCCAAACCGTACTTAAATCCGATTTTACAAATTATTTTATTTGGATTTTGTCGTTAAGGTTAAAGGTTTAATCTCACTCACATCAATCTTAAAGGAGAATAAAATTTAATTTGGGTTGGGATGAAATATGTGCTCATGCTAACCGACAAAAAATAGTGAATTGTAATATTGAATAGATCATTTTATTTATTTTGGTTATCGGGTTTGAATTTGATCCATATGATTTTATTCATAAGGATTTTGGTGGTATCTCGTATGTACCCTCAATATTTACATGCATGAGTTCTGAATGTTCAGGGTTCGAGAAGCATCTTCATAGGAAATAAAACTATGCGAATCACACTCATACCCACAATGATACTAAAAGCGGATAAAATAACCTCTCAGCAAAAACTCATTTTCATTGCATGTAATTTTTAATCCAATTCTATCATTTGTATATTCAAACTAGAGTTTTTTTTTTTTTTAAAAAATAAAAATAATATATTTGATGTTAACATAGTTGATAAAATTGGCAGTTTACGTAATAAAAAAGAGTTGGTCAAATGGTTAGCCTGTGATTTGCTCTCATGAACCTTCAGATGGGTGCTTCACTCTGAAAGGGAGTGAATTTCTCGAATATTCGACAATAAGCACTGTCTTAGTGGCAAATTACTAGGGGTAATAATTTGGGTCAGTATTCATTTATTCTTTTGATTCGATTCGCTTTAAAGTGAATACGGGTTTGAAAAAATAGATTCGTTTAATAAATGGATCAATTCAATTCGATTCGTTTATTAAACAAATCGAATACGAATTTAAGCTCATGGATTCGTTTATTCGTTTATGATTCGTTTAATTAGTTTCTTTTACTAGTAACTGTTATTTTTCAATTAAGATTCGAGAAATTATGACTAATTACCATAAAAAATTAATATTTTCCATATTTGGTGAAATATTTTTAATAAATATATTAATTACATATTTTATATGTATATATTTATGAATAATTAATGTAAATCAAATATGGTGAATTATGATATTAAATAATATAATGACTAAACGAATATTCATATTCGATTCGTTTATAAACGAATCGAATACGAATCCTGATATTAGGATTCGTTTAATAAACGAATCGAATACGAATCTATAACATTTCGATTCGATTCATTTAAGATTCGTTACAAATTCGATTCGTTGATTCATTTTGCCACCCCTACAAATTACCGAGCTATGGTTGCTATGCTATAATTAAATTGATTTAGAACTAATTTAAATAAGTTTGGAAAAATATATAATTATACACGTTAGTAACACAAAGATGCGGAAAATGAGCAAAACCCTTATCATTAAATGTAAAATAAGTCCCCCAAAGGGTGGTTTAGTGGTGTAAAGTTCAGGATTTCACTTTGAGGTCATAGGTTCGAATATAGGGAGTGCGTTTCCTGTAAGAGTTTGAGATAATTGGGCGGTTTTACTTGCTTCAACTAAGCCCAAAAATGATGGTTTTGGCGGCAGGGTTTCCAATAATTCAAAAAAAAAAAAAATGTAAAATTAAAGAAAATTTTCCTGGTTTGTTTTTGTTTTTGTTTTTGTTTTTAACAGTTTAAAACATGAGGGAAACAAAACCCACACATTTCGCTTAATTTTAAAATAATATGAGTATATATATATATATATATACTAAATTTTACCAAATATCAACCGAGGTTTACTCAATTTTTCCCACAAAAATACATGTATATCATGAAACAATATAAAAGTATGCACCCTATAAAATAATTGTACACTATAGTCAGTGCAATTTTAAGAGCTTGTGGGCAATAATAGAAGCAAAAGCTATAGCAAAAAATTAAGTAAAATTTAGGTTGTTGGGGGGGCAGGCAAGTTGAGGTTCATGATGAAGAGGCAAAAAGAGACTGTAATAAAATAATAATAATAAATATATAGCTATCTAGCAAAGCTAGGTGCTGCATGAGCAGAGATCGATTTCAATTCAGATATTATTTCAGAACAACTTGCAAATTAAATGAACATTGACAACAACTAAGCCTAAAGCCCTAATTTATGATCTTTGTTTCTTTCAATTTTGCTCTTTATGTTTTTAATAACTCTTAATGCTTTGGTTTGGTCCCCACACTTCAACCTAACTCGTCACTTTCAGCCGATGCTCCTGCTTGTATTGCTTGCATTTTTTTCACCCTTTTAACGAGATAATTTTACTTTTTATTTTTTTTATTTTTTTTATTTTTTTTTCTTCAATCAAAATCACGTGAAAACCTCGCATATGCATATGAATATTTTACACATGAGTGGTCCCCATGGGCTTCACCAAGTTATACATTACCAACATATAACTCAAATTATTATTTTAACATGTGCGAAAATTTTACTCTTGATAATATAAGTAAATAAATAACTGTCTTTTGTTAATACATTTTTGTGGTGTATTAGAATATTAGGAAATCATCATTTTTCCACTCAAAAATTGATTAAATTGTAGTCAAATTCAAAAACTTTTGAAATATGATCAGTTTTCTACTTGAAGTTCAAAAAATATTCAATTTTCCACTCAAATGTTAAAGAAATTGAAAGATATCTCCACTGGTCATTTTGAGATGAAGATTAATATTTCTAATAGCTATATGTGGAGATGAAAGCTATACCTGAAAAGATTCATATCTTCTACAAGAAATAAGGACTTTAGCGTCGAAACATATCGACTCTAAAATTCTAACATTGGACGCTAAAGGTAATTGGCGTCGAATAATTTCGATGTTAAATTTCGACGTCAAAAGATGGACGAGAAATACAATTAGCGTCGAAATAGAGCATTTCGATGCTAAATCCTAAAATTTTACATCCAAACTTTTTCAACGAAAAAGAGTAATTTGCGACGCTAAAGTACTTATTTGGCAACGAAACATTTCGACGCTAAGAGACCTATTTTTGGTGACGAATATGTTCGACACTAAAAGTAATATAATATTAAAAATATAAATATTATTTTATTACTTGTAGCGTCGAATAATTCAATGCCAAAGGTATAACAAATTTATTATTTAACGTACTTTTGCTCCGAAATGTTCAATTTAATATTTTGAAAAATATTATTATTAAAAAAATTACCGAATAATAGTACAATTATTTTTATTCTAATAATTATTTTGTTATTATAATGAAATTTATTAATAAAATAAATACATAGTCTATTAAAAGTCTCTAATGTGAATGTTTATACAAATGAAAATAAAATGTATTACTGCTGTGATGGAGGGACGATCGAACCCGATGCACTCCGGTCGAGTGAGGCCTCCAGCATCTCTCGAAAAGACCTTATCTGCTGGTCGAACTTCTGCATTTTCCTTTGGTGGTCCAACTTGACCTGCAATAGCTTCTCCTAAGTCTTCTTCAACTCATCTTTGGTATTTTCCAATCTGTTATGGGTGCTGGCTAGCTGTTATCGAAGGCACGAGTGAGTATGAGAAGAAACAGTAGTGCGTTCAGATGACGTCGGCTTCTTACGAGTGCCAAGTTCGACATTGTACGCTGTCTGGTTTTTGAAAACTAATTGCGATAACTCATCAACTGGTAGAGGGTCGGACCCTGTCTCCTAAGTTTGTCGTTGGAGCTCCACCATTTCGTATATTTAAAAAAATTAAATTAATGTTCGAATTTGAAAATAATAAAATTCAATTTAAAATAAAATTTAATTTATTTTAATACTTAAACTTATGTAGCAGCGTTCGTCTTCTTCATTGATCCATTTCTTCTTCTCATTGTAGTGCGTCACTCGGAAAAACTCTGGAAATGACCGTACCTCACTTGTTCTACTCTGCTAAAAAATATAAATTGATTATTGGACATTAGTAAAATTAATGAATTGTTAAAATACAGTTTAAGATATATTTACCTTAGAATGTTCGGCACTGTGTTGGATAAATGGGTTGGAACTTTCACGGCGGTTGAAACGTATGTGACTTCAATTCTCCGCATTTGCATGACATTTATTCTACATTTAACAATATTATAAGTAACAAAAACGAAGAGAATTATCAATTTTGTATTTTGTCAAAAATTACCCCGTGTTTCTCGCTAAACCAAAGCTCACACAAGAATGTCCAGTCTTGCTCCTCTATAAAATTAGGCTTGTGTTGTGGAGCATCCAAAGGCCCATGTTCGTCAAATATCTATTTCAGGATTTTTGTCCTATAATCCTTATAACTTTTTCCATGTGGCGTCAAAATACTTCTGGATGTGTAATTTGGTCAGATCTACCTCGAACCACTACTGCAGAAATAACAACCAAGTAAAAATTAAATATAAAATATTTGTCACGACCCTCTCCCTAGAGCGGGCCCAACCCTAGAAAGTGGTTCGCAGACTTCTTTAGTTCGAGCATCTATATGTCATACAAAACAAACAATATGCACAAATAATACATCTTAAATTATAATTTATAAATCCCTAAATAATACTTAAATATTCTGGTTTACAACACAAGTATTTAAATATATGAAAATGATGACTTAAATATCTGGACCAACCCAAAAAAAAAACAATTGTGGCACGTGGATCAAATTCTGATACTGCTACAGCTGTGCTGGCGAACTACCTAGAATGTTTGGGAAAATGGGGAGAGAGCTTAAAGAGCTCAGTAAGTAAAGCACTCATACTCTCAATATGACCTCACCAATAAAATAGGTATATATATATATATTATATATATATATATATATTATAATAAATGAAAATAACATTTACTATAATTTTTCTCAAGCAACCATCCCACAACAATACAAACATCTATCAAACATGGTTACTAATCCGGATCCAATATAATAGTGGATTGAAACCAATAGGAGAGTACCTCATCACAACTCCTAAGGTTTCCCACCATATTATCCCGCATATATTTGTAAGTGGATTAAAACCAATGTGAGAGTATCTCATCACAAATCCCAAGGTTTTTCACCATATTATCCCGTAAAATATCTCACACATCTCATCTCATCTCCGACCACTATTATACAAAACCCGGTAGCATAACATAACAACACACATCATTGATCATACAATAAAATCATATCTCATATTCAATCCATCAATCTCATCTCAACAATCATGAATTCATATTTCTCATGTTTTCAATAACTCAATATAATATCTCCACAAATATATATATATATATATATATATATATATATATATGGACTTTCACAACAACTATCAATCCACAAACAATTATGTTAAGGAAATTATCGTGCATTGTACTTACCTCTATCCACGCAAAAGTCTTTAATATGTCTATATCCTCGCTATGAATCTTAAAAATATAAAATTACGATCAGATCCCTCAATTTTTCTAAAATTACGATTTTACCCTTAAACTTTCTAAATTTCTATTTTAGCCTCTAAACTTTCCTACTATGTCCATATAGTCATAAAACTCTCAAATATTACTTATTAACCCCTGAAAATAAGAATTTATAGATTTACCCTCTTAATCATGCAAATATACAATTAAGTCCAAAACTTTCAAATTCTATCATTTACACCCCAAAATGGTAATAATCACGTACCGAGCTTCAAAAACCTCCAAAACTCACAACGAATGAGCATTGGTCAGCAAACGTCTCAAGGATCACGGTGATGGTGGTGGTAGGGGCTGAAACACGGCAGTTATCGACGATTAGTTAAACACTGATAACTACCGTATTTCGCTCGTTTCTCAACAACCAAATGTCCGATTTGGGCAAACGAAGTGTCCAACTTACGTATCTCGACGAAGGGAATATTCTGATTCGGGAGGTGTCGAACACGCACGACGGCGCGTGGAGCGCGTGGCGACGGAAGTAGGCGACGCGTGGCTGGGATTCTCGGTGGAGGTCTGACGGCGTTGGATTCATCTCATTGAGAGAATTCTCCAGATGTGGTCACTCGTCGGAAATGGAGATCGGACGATGTCAAAAATTCCATTTCTTTCTCTGTCCAGGTCTTTATCTTTCTAGAAAATTCTTCCCTAATCACTCTCGATTTTTCTCTCTAAAACCCCTAGAATTTCTCTCAATTGCTCTCTGGAAATTTTCAAGGCAGCCTCACCCTTTCAACTTGAATGGAATTTAAAATAAGTACAAAGGTTTTATTATAATGGGATTAATGGTTGTTGGTAGGGTTTGGGGGGGGTGTGTGTTTGTTTATTTTTGATTATTTGGAAACATGATAAGTGATAACAATGTGCTTGTGTTGATGGTTAAGAATAAAAATACAATGGTGGTTATGATAATATTTTGCATTAATGAAAGAAAACAAATGAATGTGTTATTACAATCTACCATCCTTACAAAATTTCATCCTCGAAATTTCTCAATCCTCAAACGGCTCTGGGTATTTCTCTCTCATATCATTTTCCACTTCCCAATTCGCCTCCTGAATGTGATGATTAGACCACATGACCTTTACATGAGGAATACGTCTGAATCTCATCTTTTGAACCTTTCGATTTATGATTTTCACAAGCTTTTCTTCATAACTCATGTTCTCGCTCAACTCCACCGGTTGATTCTCTAAAATGTGAGAAGGGTCTGGTACATACTTCTTCAGCACAGATATATGAAACATTTTATGAATCCTTTACAAATATGATGGCAATGCCAGACGATATGACACTTTGCCCACTCTTTCCAAAATCTCAAAAGGACCAATATAGTGCGGTGCCCACTTTCCATTCCAGCCAAATCTCAAAACTCCATTCCAATGAGAGAAAGACTTTATCCCCCACTTGAAAATAAAGGTCTTTCCTCCTTCTGTCGGCATAACTCTTATGTCGACTCTGCACTTCTAATAGTCTAGTTCGAATCAACCTGATCTTCTCTGATGTCATATGTACCAAGTCTGAGCCATGAATCTGTCTATTTCCAACCTCGCCCCAACAAATAGGAGTCCTACATCTCCTCCCATACAAAGCCTCAAACGGAGCCATGCCGATACTATCCTGAAAGCTATTGTTGTAGGTAAACTCGATCAAATATAAATGCTCATCCCAACTCCAAGTGAATGTCAAAACACATGATCTCAGAAAATCTTCTAACGTCTGAATAGTTCGTTTTGACTGACCGTCGGTCTGAGGGTAGAATGTGGTGCTCGTAGAAATCTTTGATCCTATAGCCTTTATAAACTCTGCCAAAAATGAGAAGTAAATCTGTCATCTTTATTTGATACAATCGATAATAGTACACCATGTAATTGTACAATCTGCTCCACATATAATTTTGCTAGTCTCTCTGGTCCCCATATAACTCGAATCGGTAAAAAATAAGCAGATTTAGACAATCGATCCACTACTACCCAAATTACATCATAACCCTTCTGTGTCCTCGGCAACCCTACTACAAAATCCATCGCGATATTTTCCTATGGCCACTCATGTATAGGTAGAGGCTGGAGTAATCCTGTTGGATGTTGATGCTATGCTTTAACCTGCTGACAAACCAAACACTGAGATGAAACTATGAAATCTCTCTCTTTATTCCCGACCACTAATATGTCTTCTTCAGATTTTGATACATCTTGATACTCCCAAGATACATATTATAAGGAGCATCGTGGGCCTCATCCAAGATCTCCTACTTAAACGTTCCCAAAGGTGGTACCACAACTCTATCACCAAAAAGTAATACATTCTCTAAACTCAATCTGAAGGTAGTAGTCTCTCATTTTGCAATCTCTGCTCTCCATTTCCCATATTGATCATCATTGCTCTGGGCTGTTTTGAGTCTATCTAAAAGTGTAGGTCAAACTTTATATAGGCAAGAAGACCTCCACTGTCGGATATCTCGAAAGTCAAATGTAACGCTGTCAACTCATTGAACATCCTCTGTCAGGCTCTTAAGAACTGTAATTTACCCACATTCTTCCTACTCAGTGCATCAGCAACAACATTGGCATTTCATGGATGATAATTAATAGCACAATCATAGTCACTTAGGAACTCCATCCAACGTCTCTACCTCAAATTCAGCTCCTTCTGAGTGGGAAGATATTTCAAACTCTTATGATCCGTATAAATCTCACACTTGGCACCATATAAATAATGCCTCCAAATCATTAGAGCATGTACAATCGCTGCCATCTCTAGATCATGTGTGGGATAATTCTTCTCATGAGTCTTCATCTGTCTTGAGGCATAGGCAATCACTCTCCCATACTACATCAATACACATCCTAACCCTTGATGTGACGCATCAGTATAAATAACATATCCATCAAGTCCAGATGGCAGAGTGAGTACCGATGCAGTAGTCAATTTCTCCTTCAGAGTTTTGAAGCTCCTCTCGCAATCATCAGTCCACATAAACGGTACATTCTTCCTTGTGAGCTGAGTCATCAGAGCAGCAATAATAGAGAAATCTTGAATAAATCCATGGTAGTAGCATGCTAATCCCAGGAAACTCTGAATCTATATCACCGTTATCGGTCTCTGCCATCTCAGAACTGCTTCAACACTTTTTGGATCTACATAAATACCTTCTCCTGAGATAATGTGTCCCAGAAATACCACTTTATCCAGCCAAAATTCATATTTAGAGAACTTGGCATAAAATTGCTCTCTCCTCAAAGTCTCAAGTACCAATCAAAGATGTTGCTCATGATCGACCCGAGAAGACGAATACACAAGGATGTCATCAATAAACACTATGAAAAACTTATCTAGGTACGGCCGGAACACTCTATTCATCAAATCCATGAATGCTACATGCGCATTAGTAAGTCCGAATGACATCACTAAGAGTTTATAATTTTCGTATCTCATTCAGAATGCAGTCTTAGGAATATCCGCATCCCGGATCCTCATCTGATGATATCAAGATCGAAGATCGATTTTCGAAAACACCGAAGCTCCTTGAAGTTAATCAAACAAATGATCGATACAAGGCAATGGGTACCGATTCTTGACCGTCACCTTATTTAGTTGACGATAATCTATACACAATCTTAATGTGTCATCCTTCTTTTTCACGAACAATACAGATTTTGCAACTGTTCTTTCCGCTCTTTCATTTCTGCCAGGGCCAAACGATAAGGAGTCACTGAAATAGGGTTGGTACCAGACATCAGATTTATAGTAAACTCTAGATCTCTATGTGGAGGCAAACCCGATAACTCATCAGGAAATACGTCATGATACTCTCTCACAACTAGAATATTTGCTATCTGCGTTGATTCTTCCTTCTCCACCGTAGCGATACTCGCTAAAAAGCCCTTGCACCCTGTCTAATCATTCTACAAGCCGACATGACAGAAATGATGGGTACCACAACCCGATTACAGTCACTGACTACCTTAAACTCCTCATCATCTGACTTAAACCTCACTTCCTTACCGCTGCAATCAATAACGGTTCCATGAGCAGTCAGCCAATCCATCCCTAAAATAAAACTGAAGTCCTCTATCTCTAATGGGTAAAGTACAACTGGTAGCTACCTCTCCTCAATTTCAACACTCAATCTCCTGTATACTGTATTTATACTAATGTCCTTCCCCGAAGGAAGACTCACAGTCAAAGGAATCTTGTTGGTCTATGATACACTACTCAAAAAAGGAATACAACTAGTAGCAATAAATGAATGCGTAGAACCCATATAAAAAAAGCTCGAACAAGTATACCTGATACCCGAACTGTACCAGAAACAATATCACCACCACCTTGTGCCTCATGCTATGTCATGGTGAAGACTCATACCATATCAGCACCAGGTGCAGTTGATGGAGTTGGTGCTTGGAGTGCCAATCCGATTTGTATATTTTATTATTTATTAATAAAATAACACCATTTTTCATTTCATACCTCATTAATGGTATTGTCCTTATGCATATTAGATTGATGTATAGATATGCTAAGAATGACATCGACCTTAGAATAGTTTTGATACTAGGTGTAAACTATTCTTAAAGTAAATATTCATAGTCGTTGGTTTTGGAATACGGTCTAATTCCTATAACCTAGAAGACTAGCACATGTCGTATATTGGAATTGGAGTTCCAATGGTTTAACGCGATGTACCATGAGTTTTGGAAACTCATATAGACATGTGGGTATTCGTTGGAGTGAATACTGAATGACTTATAGGTGATTCCTAATAGTTGGAAGTACACACCACCGTCAATAGGATCTCTTCGAGTCGAGTAGCATATGTAATCCTTTGACTATAGGATAAAATTCATTTTGTGTGAGTTCCTCCACACTTAGATGCCATGTATGTCAGAAACCTTTCATGGTTTGGCCTCTAGATGTTCGTTGGGTGTGGACCGATGCACTCAGTAATCAAGTGCGAAGCAAGATAGGATTCGTCGGCCCGTATGTGTACCATAAAGGGGTTTAGGTATCCACGTGAGTAAAGTCATGATTCTTAAATCTTTGGCCAAAGTCGATCACCTAGGGTGGATCACATCAGTTATGAAGAATCATGGATATGTCGACATGAGATGTGCGTCTCGGAAACTTGACGGTATATTCTATGTTTCCTAAGCACAACTCGGATAGCCTACAACGGAGGGATTGTTAAACATATGTGATGACCTCGACTTGTATAGTTCAGAAAGGTCGTTCGTGTTCTTCGCGAATTCGAAGGTGGCTGAATTGCGTACATATTAGCTAGGCTTATATAACGAACGTGTCTAAACTTAGAGAGTCCCAATATGAAGTGTACTCTTTGATGAGCCAATTAATTTTGATAAAATATAATATTCGATATTATAATGATCAACTAAGATAATCAAATATTATTGGATAACATTGATTATTTACTTTGACCTAATTGGATTAATTGGATTAATTCAATAATTACACAATGGCTTAATTGTAAAATCATAATTATCTCTACCATTTGAGGATATTATGGTAATTGTAAGTATGTAATAATATGTGGTTTTGGCTTGATTTAATTGGATTAAATCAAGGTGGTAAACATTTAACTAATCCATTTCCTAATCCTTGACTTGATTTAATTGGATTAAATCTAAGTGGGAGACATTGGAGATTAGTCACACCTAATTATACATATTTTGACAAATTAGATTAAGCCCACTTAAAAGTTGATTACAACTTTTATTAATTAAAAATTGCCTAAGTTTTGCTATAAATAGCAAGCATCAAGAAGGTTTTAATTACAAGTACAAATACAAGCAAGATCTTGAGAGATTAGCCTAATTTAGAGAAGTGTTTAGAGAAGATTTTGAGGTCTCTACAACATTTCATCTAGGAGAAATCAAGATTGGATCTTGAAGTGAAGCTTGGAAGCATTGGAAACAAGATTGGATCTTGAAGTCAAGCTTGCACACCTTGGAGGTTCTCCAATAATTTCAACAAAGGAGAAGTAGATTGGATATTGCATCAAGCTTACTAGGTAATGTTTGATCTTCTCCTAAGCTATGTTTATTTTTGTATTAGATGCATGATCACATAGCTTAATGTTGAATAAAGCTAATCAATTGTGTTAGGATACTTTAGAAGTATAAACACAACATACTTGTAATTAGGTCCAAGATATTCATGTTGGACATGGAACAATTAATAAGAGTTTGAAACTCTAGATTAAAGCTTAGAGCTATGGCTACCATTCTAGATTCACTTGACCACCTTTGGGTGACCTAGAATTGTCCACAAGAAATTCTTATTGGGATTCTAAATTGGTTTATGTATTGGATTCAAAATTTATGCAAATGCGTATTTAGAATAAATTTATGTTTTTGTAAAAATATTTGATATTTTGAAAAACTTGATATTTATTCTATAACATGTGCTAATGTTGGTTTTGAAATCAAAAATTAATTTTGGGTGTTTTTGAAGTATTTAGGGATAACTGGAAGCAATTAGGGTCAAAGACCTTAATTCCTTCAGCTCACTGGAATATGCACAGTGCGCTCGGCACTGTAGCGCACAGTGCGCATGGCACTGTAGCGTATAATGCGCGCGGTATTGTAGCGCGGAACGCTCGAGAATTTTGTTTTCGCTCGTTTTGAGCTTCCGGACTCCAATTCAGTCCCAGTTTTTTCCTATACATTCATAATGGAATATAGTATTTCATTAAATGATTTAAATTACACCAAAACTTGATATCCATGTGTTAGACCCATTTCCACTACCCGGGGCACCGATCCGACCCTAGGAGTTCCACAACTGCCCCAACAGAATGGTATCAGAGCAAAGGCTTAACCACACAACACATGTTTTTGAATCTATGCCATTGTAATTTTAATTTAATTATGCATAAGACATATTGGATATATATTGCATGTTTTAAATGAAAATTTGACCTAATAAAGTTAATGACTTGATTGTCATAAATCTCCAATGATTAGGTGATTACTTTAATTAAGTAATAGTATTAATAATGTTGGAGCATTATTTGATGGTCCGTCTTGTCAATATAGAGATGAATGGGTTCTTACTACTTATATCAAATATCGTCATTAGTGTGAGGCTGGAGTAAATGTAATGTGATCCACTTCCCGCTATGAAATTTTGATATTCAAATTTCTATTTTTCCGTTAAGGGAGATTACAGAATTACGTAAAGTAGTGGGATGACACTAATAGATTTAAAATTCCATAATCAGTTAGTGTTATCACTTTAGAAATGAAAACTGTTCTGCTACTACTCAAAAATGTTGTCTTGTAGATGGCTGCCACTAATCCATTGATGTAACTTTTGGATTCCAATAAGCTAAAAGGAGTTGAGAAACATTCCGAATTGGAAATGAACATACACCTTGTCTTGGAGTATTAAAAGTTGACTTATGTCATTATCAATCCACTGCCTGTTGATATCGATCTTGACTCCACTCCAGAAGTGCGAGAAACTTTTGATAGATGGAAGGATGATAACCTGAAGGTGAAATCCTACATCTTGGGATCGATGGTTCCAGATTTTCTGAGATAGTACATTGAAGTACCAGATGCTTGGAGCATCATGCGAACACTCAAGGAGTTGTTCGAGGCAAATCAAGAGATGAAACTTTATCGAAGGTCTAAGGAATGTTTCGTGGCTGAACTCAAGGAGGGAGGAGCTGTCAGCACTCATGTTTTGAACATGATAGACCGAATTCGATATATGGAACGATATGGCATTGTGTTTGATGAACAATTGGGCCATAATTTGATTCTGTCTTCTTTGTCTGGTTCTTATACTGGCTTTGTATTAAATTTCCATATGCATTTGATGCAAGCCACATACAAAGGACTTCATAACATGCTATGCACGGAAGAGCAAGATTTGAAGAAAGGCAACCCCATACTGTATCTCCATGGTGGAGTTGGCTCTTTAAAGACTTCTGGGAAGTCAAAGAAAATAAATATTGGGAAGAAGAATATATCAAAGAAAAACTCCAAGAAACACAAAGACGTAAAACCGAAAGTAGCTCGTGATCAATGTCTACAATGCAAGAAGTCTGGACACCGGAAGAAAGACTGTCCAGAACTTAAAGGAAATGTAGGTCCCTCAAGTACGCTTTTTATTTTTCCAATTATTGACATCTCATTAGCCTTAGATGTAAATAGTGGATGGGTGTTAGACACTGTCAGTCCTACTTATATTTGTAATTCCCTGCAGGAAACGAGGGCTAAAAGAAGGCTGAATAAATGGGAGATCCAGCTTAGAGTTGGAAATGGCGAGACATTGATGTCAAGGCCATATGAACAGTTGTTTTAGATCTCCTAAATGGATGTAAATTAGATTTGCATGACTGTTATTACGTTTCCTCAATTATCATAAAAATAATATCATTGCCAATATTAGATAAAGAGGGATATAAAATAAACATTAAGGATGAAACTTTATGTTTATATGATAAAGAAAATTTATTGAAGTGCGAATGTTCTTTATCAAACGGTCATTATGTTTTGGAAACATGTAGATATGTCTTTAATATAGAGAAAAATACAAGTAGGAAGTCTGAATTAAATAATACTGAATTATGGCATATGAGATTGGGCCACATATGTGTTAGACGTCTATCCAAATTGGTAAATGATGGTTTGATTGAAAATCTTACCCTTAGATCCTTATTCGATTTGTGAGTCATGTATCCAAGGAAAGATGACAAAGGCCCCATTACAAGGTGTTGGACACCGTGCTGGAGATTTACTGGAGCTAATAGACAGTGATGTGTGTGGTCCATTAAATCATGATGCTCATGATGGTTCAACATACTTTGTAACTTTCACAGATGACTAGTCTAGATATGGATATGTCTATCTGATGAAACATAAGTCGGAAACATTTGACAAGTTCAAAATTTCCGATACGAAGTAGAAAAATAAACCAGTAAGTTCATCAAATGCCTTAGATCAGATCGAGGCAGTGAATATATGAGTGAAGAATTCAGAAATTATTTAAGGGAGAATGGAATTCTCGCCCAATATAGCCCACCAGGAACACCTCAACACAATGGAGTGTCTGAACGAAAAAATCATACTTTATTGAATATGGTGCGATCCATGATTAGCTATAAAGATCTTCCTTATTACCTTTAGGGATATACTTTACAAACTGCTGCCTACATACTTAATAGGGTTCCATCGAAAGCTGTTTCTATGACCCCTATCAGATATGGTTCGGTAGAAATCCAAGTCTTAAACATTTAAAGATTTGGGGTCGTCCTGCATACGTTAGAATTGTGCAGCGGGATAAATTAGCACCCAGAGGGTATAAATGAAGGTTCGTTTGATATCTTGATAATTTCATGGGATGTCAATTCTATGATTCTGAACAACGAAATGTATTTGTTGTTCGCTTTCAGAATTTTCTTGAAAAGCAATTTTTGAGAGAAAGTTTGAATTGTAGAGAGATTAAACTTGATGAGTTTGATCCCAATATTAAGGAACCTGAGATGGAACCAGAGATCCAACTAGGTGAAGGATCTACAACATATGTTTTATATAAGTCGAATAGAATATCAAGGCCTCCTGAGAGACTATTTTTAACATCTGATGTGAGCCTTGATGTTCTCCTTTTGGAGGAAACAGATTCGACTACGTATAAGAAATCGATATTGGATATCGATTCGGGAAAATGGCAGGAAGCCATGAAATTCAAAATGGATTGAATGCATGCCAATCAAGTCTGGGACTTAGTTGAACTTCCTGAAGGAGTTAAACCTATTGGCTGTAACTGGGTTTACAAAAGGAAACGAGGGCCCGATAGAAATGTGGAAACCTTTAAGGCCAACTGGTAGCGAAAGGTTACACTGAACGTCATGGGATTGACTATGAAGAAACTTTTTAACTAGTAGCCATGCTAAAATCTATTAGGATTCTTTTAGCCATTGCTGCATATCACGACTATGAGATCTGGCAGATGGATGTGAAAACCGCTTTCCTAAATGGATTCCTGAAGATGATATCTATATGGAACAACCAGATGGTTTCGTATCCAGTAAGACTTCAAACTTGATTTGTAAGCTCCAAAAGTCTATTTATGGACTTAAACAGGCATCCCGAAGCTGAAATTGCTGTTTTGATGAGATAATTAAATTATCTGGATTCATCAAGAACGAGGAAGAACCATGTGTTAATAATAAAGTTAATGGGAGCATGATAGTTTTCTTAGTCTTGTATGTAGAAGAAATCCTTATCATAGGAAATGATATAGGTGTTAGTGTTCCTAGAACATGCCAAGGATCTCTAATCATGATTCGGTGTGTGAATATTCAAAGAAGTTGCGGAAGACTTACATTGAACGGATTTGATGGATGTATGAAGTTCAAAACTTTTTGATCCTTTGTTGAAGCTCCAAGCTTGCTTTGTGTTCCAAACTCAAGGGATTAGTTTCCCTAACACCTTGAATGACTCCTTGAAAGTGCTAGCTTGAAGAAAATTTGCAACAAAAATTCTATGGATGGAAGAGGAACTCACGACAATGTGTTTGGAGAGGGAGAAAGTTGTTTTTTTTTGTGTATTTGATTTTCTAAAAATCAATTACAAAAATCAAATCTCAAAGTTGGTATATCTTTTTCAAAATAAAGACAAAGTGTGTTGGATTTGGTTAGTGTACAAAACTAGCAACCCAAATTTTTCACTCAACCTTTAACCACTTCCATCACTAGTCAAACTAGTTGATGTAAGTCAAGTGGGTCCCACCACTTATAAATTACGAATTTAAGTCGAACAATCCAACACGCAACTTCGCTCGGGCCCGGGTTCGTTTAATTCCGAATTAACGAATTTTCCATTGTGACATTATTATTAAGTCGCTTAAGAATTAATTCTAAATTAATTCGTTTGCCCGAATTAAAATCTAATTTTAATTTCGCATTGAAATCTAATTTCAATTAATATATCCGATATATTATTTAATCGATTAATTCCAAATTAATCGTTCTATCTCTTCTAATCGAATTTTATCTCAGATAAATTCTTGCCACAATTAATCCCAGATTAATTTTCTCTCTTATAATTAATCCTAGATTAATTCTGTTCGAGTCAAACGTCATCGGTGAATCTTTGGGAAGCGACCCATGAGATTCCTAGATATGTTGGCAGTAAATCTGGTCGTCGGACTATCCGAACACGTGCGTACCCCGTACCACATTCTTACCGATTTACAAGACATGGTTGGCTTCTAGGAAAGCACCGTGCCTACCCAATTCTCCAGAAATATTCTTTTAAGGAATACATAATCTTTATCAAGCGTAGTATACTAAGTATTGCGTATTACGATCTACTATTGGATGTCACATGCTAGGCATGGGGCTGGAATTGTGTCTGCCCCGTACGAAGTATATATCGGATCACTAGCAACTAGTCTCTTTAATCGGATAATCATGACCTTGTAATATTATCCCGATAGTTGTAAAATATTAGAGTACCAGTTCTGTATCCCTGCGTGATCATCATCTCCATATGACTGAAATGATAATTCCATCTTGACATCACACCCAATACATTATGATTCTCAATAATCCAGAAGAGGCGTACAAAAAACCTGTTAAAGTCCCGGATGACCAAAACCAAAGCATACTGATTGTCACAAGTATTAGCGATGCAAGTCTCAGTTTAAGACCAAATACACCTAACCTGATTCGGATTCCCATAGACACATAGTCATACTACCAATGTGATTCCGAAGGGTCTATCCAGAGCGAAGCTGTTTCTGTACCATCGGCAAACAGAACCTCCTATTACACTTGCATGAGTATCCAATACCCAAATATATGAGAACTATGCCGTTACGCTTCCATAACGCGCACAAGTGCAATACTAGTCTATTCCACATTATCGATGTCCAGTCTCGATAATACTACGACTAGGGATATTTAATGATTAAACCTTACGTGGATTGATACTATCTCATCTCTTATTAATCTGGAAAAAATCATAAGAATTTTTATCATTTATATATTCAAGTAATCTAATTACAAAATGATAAAATAGTAATTTCCTTTGTCACATAGTTAATTTGTACAAAAACCACAATGTTTTTTTTACAAATAGTGATACTATGGGTTATAATTGTCCAACAATCTCCCACTTGGCCTATAGCCAATCACTCAAGTATCTAACACCTGAACTATGTACATGTCGCTCAAACTTTTTCTGAGAAATAGCCTTCGTCAGCGGATCTGCAATGTTGTCATCTGATGTGACCTTCTCGATCTTCACATCGCCACGATGTATGATCTTGTTATGGATATGCCCTATACCGAACTTGTGGATGGACTATATGTTGGACAATTATGACCCATATCATCACTATTTGTACAGATCATGGTGTTGTTGTACAAATTAACTATGTGACAAATGAGATTGCTCTCTTATCATTTGTGATTAGATCACCAAGATATATAAATGATAGGAGGTCCTTATGATTTGTTCCTGGATTGAGAATGATATGAGACAGTATCAGTCCACGAAGTATAAATCATTAAATATCTATAGTCAGAGTATTATCGAGATTGGACATTGATAATGCGTAAAAGACTAGTATTACACTTGTGCGCATTTGTGAGGGCACAACATTATAGTTCTCATATATTTGGGTATATGATACTCATGCAAGTGTAATAAGAGGTTGTGTTTTACCGATGGTACGGGAAACAGCTTCGCTCTGGATAGACCCCCTCGAAATTCCATTGGTAGTATGACTATGTGTCTATGGAAGTCCGAAATCATGGTAGGTGTATTTGGTCTTAACCTGAGACTTGCACCGCTAATACTTGCGACAATCAATATACTTTGGTTTTGGTCGTCCAGGGCTTTAACCAGTTTCTGTGTACGCCTCTTCTGGGTATATCGAGAATCGTAGTGTGTTGGGTGTGATGTCAAGACGGAAGTGTCACTCCAGTCATATGGAGATGATGGTCACGTAGGATACAATATTGGTTCTCTTATGTACTGCAGTCATCGGGATAAAATGACAAGGTCAGGTTTATCCGATTATAGAGACTAGTTACCAGACATCCGACATGTGCTTCGTACGGGGCAGACACAATTCCAGCCCCAGGCCTAGCACGTGACATCCGATACTGGATCGAAATACGCAATACTATGTATACTACGCCTGATATAGATCGCTTATTCCTGTAAGCATATTTCTGGAGAATTGGGTAGGCATGGCGCTTTGCTAGAAGCCAACCTTGTCTTGTAAATTGGTAAAACGTAGTACTTGGTACTTACATGTTCGGATAGTCCGACGACCGAATTTTCTGCCAACATATCCGGGGATCTCATGGGTCGCTTCCCGAAGATTCACCGATGACGTATGACTCACACTTTAATTAATCTGCGATTAATTAGATGAGAGAGAAAATTAATCTGGGATTAATTGCGGAGATATTTTATCTGGGATAAAATATCCATAGAAGAGAGATAACGATTAATTTGGAATTAATCGATAAAAATAATATATTCGATATATTATACGAGATTTGATTTCGACGTGGAATTAAAATCTAATTTTCATTCGGGCAAACGAGTTAATTTAGAATTAATTCGTTAGCGACGTGAACAGTGATTTCGCTAGGCATAATCATTTAATTACGTCGTAACGGAAAATTCATTAATTTGGAATTAGCGAACCCGAGCCCAGGATTATTCACGAGCGCATTCACATTTCGAATTCGAGTGCGGCACGCAAGTCAAATCAAGCATCAAATCGCTAGTCACTTCAAGCGTCACATCATTAGTCACTTTGAGTGATGTGACTACTTGTCATTTGATTGATTGATTGATGTGACTTGATGTGAGTTGTTGGAAAAGCTTTTGAAAGCTTGAAAGACATTTATCAATTTTTAATTGATATTTGACTTTTGGTAATTGAATTTTGAATTTAATATTTTGTGTATTAGATACACTTTTCTTCTAACAACTCACACAACACTCTCTCTCCTTAGTTCACGGTTTGGAGCCAAAACCTTCTTCTCTCTCACACGGTTTTGCACCTTCTGTTTCTCTTATGTTTTCTGTCAAGAAATGTTGAGAAAGTGAAGGGAAACTAGTGGTGATTTTGTGGCAAAATCATCAAGAGCTAGCACTCAAATGAGTCCATACAAAGGTGATAGGGAACTCACTTCATGAGCTTGGAATCACCATCAACCAAAGCTTGGAGCTTGGAGGAAGATGAAGACCACACATGGCCGAATCTTGGAGAGGGAAATCAGTGGACTGCCGAGCTTGACAGTGGGCAGAAAATGAGTTTTTGTTCATCACCGCATCGACTCAACCGATCATTGTGAGTATTCCGCACCTCCTTTGATTGTATTCACATGTATTTTCATTGCTTGATTCGATCTTGGGAAGATTAGAGAATTACAACAATGGTATCAGAGCAAGGTTGAGCATGAAAAGTTTAGGGCTTAAAATTTGGGTAAAATGTATTTGAGAATGATTTCATTAAATTGGATGTTTGAGTATGCTTAATACATGTTTAATTGAAGTTTGATTTGATCAATTTCAAGAAATTGTGTTTGGAATATTTTTCCCAAATTGGATGTGTTGGCCGAATGTCAACTAGCCCTAAATGTCTTGGATTTTTGATTTTTTGACCATTGGATGTGTTGGAAATCAATTGGGAATATTGATTTAATGTTGATTTGGATTTAATTGGATTGAATTCAAATTGGACAAAATAATCCCCAAAAAGCCGAGACATAAAGAAGCATGTTTGGGTTTGATTTTTTGTTAAATTGTGTTGGACACTATTTGATGTTAAGAGCATGATTAATTAGGCTAATTGATGTTTTAGAAATGTTAATTGGGTAATTAATTATGATATACACTTTGGTAATTAAATTGGGAATTTGGAATTTGTAATTTAATTATATTGGGCCTAATTTTGGAAATTGGACTTTGAAAGTTGTTATTGGGCTTGGTTGTACCAAGTTAGGTTTAGGCTAAATTGGTTGGATCCAATTGGGCCCAAAACCGCATCCATAAAGCCAAATGCGACTAATGGACCTTTAAAATTTAATTGGCCTAATGGGCCTAAATTGATTTCTGGGCTTATGGGGTTACTCATTGATTGGTCTTTGGTTATTGGGTTTGACCCGAGTTGACCAAAAGTCCACGCCTTAAGAAATTAATTAAAAGCCCATTGGACTTTAATTAAATAAACGTTGGATGTTAATCGGGCTTTGAGACCCGTAACGATTAAATTTGGAATTTAAATCCTAAAGGTTCGTTAATAAAGTGTAACATTTAATTTGGAATTAAATAGCGAATTAGTATTAAATACAAATTGAATTGGATTTAATTATGTAGTTTAATTTAATTCGAGAATTCGTACTTTGAGTACTTATTCGCAAAACGAGTTTGACTCGCGGAAAATCAAATCGTTGTTTGAACATTGGATGGTCACTAATTATCAGATTAATTAATTTGATTAGATTGATTGATAAAATGCTTGTGTGAATACATGGTTGCGATGCATGAATAATGTATATCGGATGGATATTAGATGGTGGGGTAATTTTAGAAATTGTTGTAATAAATTTGATTTATTAATTGGACCTGCGTGTCCAGCCTTATTACCTCCATATTCTTTGTATTCTCTTCTCACATATTCCCCTCAATGTAAATGAGGTTTCTTTAGAAATGTAGTGTAACAGGTAGAAGTAAATACTTGTGCTAGCGGGAGAGAGGAAATAGAGAGATTTGATCTAGGATCAATGTGTTAAATATCAATCTGCATATCATTATTATTTATTTATACGCGCTTTATTATGTGTTTAGAATGCATGTTTAATGGTGTATGATGATGAGACCTAACAAATATAATAAATTGGTTGCCAATTTGCACGCGAAAAAGCCTCACATATATTAAGCATTTTTCTTTCCATTGAGTGATTCTTACTCAAGATCCGAGATTGGCATTGGTTTGTTGGCCAAAGTCAAGGCCTTTTTCCGTCAAGGATGTGTTTGAATCACGAGAGCTTTGTTCCATATCGGTGTCTTGTCCAAGTTGTGGTTTGTTGGCCAAAGTCAAGACCACTTCTTGTCCATCGACATTGATTACGAAGCTTTCCATGGTCAATGGGTCGCGCTTGACTGAGATCACTAAGTTTGTTGTGCCAAAGCCAAGGCTTAGTTGATTCAGAGGAAAACTGTTAGGTAATATATTGGATATATTGGCATATATAAGATATATGTTTCGGACTTGGATGTCACCTACTGGATCTAGGAATTGGATTGGATCCAATTGATTTTAGAGATCTACCTAGTTAATTATCATACAATTTGTTGGCCAAAGTCAAGATTGTGTGATATTTAACGGGATCCTAGCCCAATAGGAAACACGGTTTCCCCAGTACTCGACAGAGGGTTAGAGGCTCGCCGAAAAATAGTGGGAGGCAATAATTGAATTTGCAATATTCGTTTAATTACTTGCCATACGCGCTCAAAACAAATATCATTCGTCAAATAAATTAAATGTTAGTTGGACTAATATTTAAATCGTTGTTTTAATTAACAGTTGGACTGTATTCAAACAATTCAATTATAATTGATTAAATAGTTGGACTATAGTAATTAATATAATAAATAGTACCGAAATCGTTGATTAAATAGTTGGACTATTAGAATCAAGATAAAATTGAAAGATTGACATTTAAAACATAATCCTAGGGAAAATGTATTAAAATGGTTTAATTTTCAAATTGGGAATAATATTTCAGGATGGTCCTGGAAAATAATAAGTTACTTTATTTGATAAAATAACATATTAAGCCTAAGCCCGGAGTTGAGCAAATAGTAGAGCATGATCTTTGGAAGATTCTTGTAATGATAACTTTAGTGTTTAGTCCATTAATCTTGTCGTAGTAGACTCCTTAATTTCTTAATCAGAACTAAGGATTAGATCCTTAAAGTATGATACTGAAATTGAAGGATCTTCATAAATCTATACTTAGATTTTAGAAGTATTAAAATTGCAATCATAACTCTTGGAGAGTTAATGACTATTCTCAAAGAGACAAAGTCAAAATTTGTATTAAAGACAAGTAGCGCTAGTCGCACCTTACTTCGATATTCTAGAAACCCGAGGCTAGGCCAAAGGCTTCTGGAATGTGGAAAAGGGCAAAGGCAAAATTATTATAATCTTCTGGGAAGATAAAAGACATATCCTAAAATGTCTGCCTAAAATTGTGGCAAACGAGATCGCGGAAGCGTGACTACCGTTTGGACAAGGCAGACATGAAGGAATTAAAGACGGTGCAAGGCTCCGGCTTTAAATATGTTTGTCATAAATATGTTCACTACTAGTATTGAAATTGGATTTTAAATACTAAGTGTGGTACATAAAATATATATGTATTGATGATCAGAATCTGCTATGAGCAGGATACTGACTTCAGTTTGAGATTTCTCTGCGAATTGGAAACGGGACGAAAGTCGCTGTTTTGACCGTAGATACCTAAGTTTAGGAACTACCCTCGGGTACGTACTTAAATTAGGAAACTGTTATAATGTAACTAGTTTGACTAGAAACATTATCTCTATATCAGTGTATAACCCGCTGCGGGTGTACCTTTATATCCTAGAACACTAAAGTGCTTTATTATATAAAGATGATATTGAGATAAACACATCAGATGTGAATAACAGAATTTATATTTTGAATATAAATAAAATCTCAAACATAAGACATGACAAACAAATAGCTCAAACTGATTTGATCAGAAGAAACTCAATTGTGGCATTGTTGTCTGGGACACAACTAAAACAAGAATCGTTTATCCACACTTTTGAAGAGTGGGTACTTGGACTGATTTGATTCTATTAAAATAAAGTCTACGAATCTAGTTAATTGGGCAAAATGCCTAAAACACCTTTACTTGGTAAAAGTGTAAATGCCACCGATCTGTTAGCCCTAGTTCATAGTGAAGCTAGTGGGCCAATGTCTAGCTAGGATAGATGTGGATATGAATATTTCGTGACCTTTACGAATGTGGCATCGCATTATGGTTATGTGTTTCTTTTGAAGAACACAAATCAGAAACTTTTACAGTTTCGACACGAAATAGACAAACAGATCGGCTAAAGTATTAAACCGTCACGGTAAGACCGTAATGAAAAATACTTAAGCAATAAGTTTCTAATATACTTGAAAGAGTATAGTTTTCTTTCAATGAGGACTCCTCCCGGAACACGTCAATTGATGGTCTGTCTGAACAGAGAGTAACCGAATTTTGTTGGACATGATAAGGTTAATCATGAGTCGCTCTGAGCTACCATTTCCTTTAACAGATACGCATTTACAGTGCATAACTTATTTTGAATAAGGTTCCATAAAAGTCTGTCTGACAGATTTCATTTTAGATATGAACAGGAAAGAAACCTTTTGGAGGATGTTTACAACATCCTGTCGGTTTTGTCGTACCAAAAATAGCAAACAAGGTTTGCAGGTTATTCGATCCATGTTTGGATTGAAGCAAATATTAGGTTCTTGGAATTATCGTTTTGATGTAATCATAATAGAGTATGATTTAATTCAAAACGAAATGATTCTTGTGTATATAAGGAGGTTAGTGGGAGCGCACTGACAATAAATGTCCTATAAATAATGATAATATATGTCATTTCTTGGAAACGATATTCCCATAAAACAATCGGTGAAAGCTTGGCTTTCATGAAAACTCTCCGAGAAATCGTACATTGAAAAATGTACGCGACCTGGTGTCTCATACACTTTAAGCATATAGATTCACAAACAGGCCAATCCAAGTGATAGTCACTGGATTGATATTAAGAACATCCATTAGTATCTTAGAGATCTAATGATGCTGTCTTAATCTATGGAAAAGGAGAACTTGAAGTGACTGTGATCACTACTGCAAGTTTCCCAACCGATAAAACGACTATGAGTCGCAAAACGATATTATACAGTTTGAAATAATGGTACATTGAGCTGGAAATCTTCCAAGCAAGATACTGTTACCGAATAAACAACAAATGCGGGTTATTGCTGCAGCTGAGGCAGCAATTGAAGCTCTTTGGGTCGATAACAAATCTAATTAGATTAGATATAGTTCTTTTAGCAGCTGAGCTAGGCTACATCACATGCTAAAGAATTAATGGTCTCATCAACGATCCAGATATATACTTCGATATTCATCTGATTCGTTCAGATCATACATCGTGGCGATGTGATGATCGTATAAATCGCATCAGATGATAATCATGCAAATCCGCTGACGAAAACCTTTTCTCAGCAGTTTGAGCCAACCGTACATAGTTCGGGTGTCAGACACTCGAGTGACTGCCTATAGGCCAAGTGGGAGATTGTTGGACAATTGTGACCCATGGCGTCACTATTTGTACAGATCATGGTGTTGTTGTACAAATTAACTATGTGACAAATGAGATTTCTCTCTTATCATTTGTGATTAGATCACCAAGATATATAAATGATAGGAGGTCCTTATGATTTGTTCCTGGATTGAGAATGATATGAGACAGTATCAGTCCACGAAGGATAAATCATTAAATATCCCTAGTCAGAGTATTATCGAGATTGGACATCGATAATGTGTAAAAGACTAGTATTATACTTGTGCGCGTTTGTGAGGGCACAACGACATAGTTCTCACATATTTGGGTATATGATACTCATGCAAGTGTAATAAGAGGTTGTGTTTTACCGATGGTACGAGAAACAGCTTTGCTCTGGATAGACCCCCTCGGAATTCCATTGGTAGTATGACTATGTGTCTATGGAAGTCTGAAATCAGGGTAGGTGTATTTGGTCTTAACCTCAGACTTGCACCGCTAATACTTGCGACAATCAATATACTTTGGTTTTGGTAGTCCAGGGCTTTAACCGGTTTCTGTGTACGCCTCTTCTGGGTATATCGAGAATCGTAGTGTGTTGGGTGTGATGTCAAGACGGAAGTGTCACTCCAGTCATATGGAGATGATGGTCACGTAGGATACGGTACTGGTTCTCTTATGTACTGCAGTCATTGGGATAAAATGACAAGGTTAGGTTTATCCGATTATAGAGACTAGTTACCAGACATCCGACATATGCTTCGTACGGGGCAGACACAATTCCAGCCCCAGGCCTAGCACGTGACATCCGATACTGGATCGAAATACGCAATACTATGTATACTACGCCTGATATAGATCGCTTATTCCTGTAAGCATATTTCTGGAGAATTGGGTAGGCATGGCGCTTTGCTATAAACCAACCTTGCCTTGTAAATTGGTAAAACGTAGTACTTGGTACTTACATGTTCGGATAGTCCGACGACCGAATTTACTGCCAACATATCCGGGGATCTCATGGGTCGCTTCCCGAAGATTCACCGATGACGTATGACTCACACTTTAATTAATCTGGAATTAATTAGATGAGAGAGAAAATTAATCTGGGATTAATTGCGGAGATATTTTTTCTGGGATAAAATATCCATAGAAGAGAGATAACGATTAATTTGGAATTAATCGATAAAAATAATATATTCGATATATTATACGAGATTGGATTTCGACGTGGAATTAAAATCTAATTTTAATTCGGGCAAACGAGTTAATTTAGAATTAATTCGTTAGCGATGTGAATAGTGATTTCGCTAGGCATAATCATTTAATTACGTCGCAACGGAAAATTCATTAATTTGGAATTAGCGAACCCAAGCCCGGGATTGTTTGCGAGCGCATTCGCATTTCGAATTCGAGTGCGGCACGCAAGTCAAATCAAGCATCAAATCGCTAGTCACTTCAAGCGTCACATCATTAGTCACTTTGAGTGATGTGACTACTTGTCATTTGATTGATTGATTGATGTGACTTGATGTTAGTTGTGGGAAAAGCTTTTGAAAGCTTGAAAGACATTTATCAATTTTTAATTGATATTTGACTTTTGGTAATTGAATTTTGAATTTAATATTTTGTGTATTAGATACAATTTTCTTCTAACAACTCACACAACACTCTCTCTCCTTAGTTCACGGTTTGGAGCCAAAACCTTATTCTCTCTCACACGGTTTTGCACCTTCTGTATCTCTTATGTTTTCTGTCAAGAAATGCTGAGAAAGTGAAGGGAAACCAGTGGTGATTTTGTGGCATAATCATCAAGAGCTAGCTCTCAAATGAGTCCATACAAAAGTGATAGGGAACTCACTTCATGAGCTTAGAATCACCATCAACCAAAGCTTGGAGCTTGGAGGAAGATGAAGACCACACATGGCTGAATCTTGGAAGGGAAATCAGTGGACTGCCGAGCTTGACAGTGGGCAGAAAATGAGTTTTTGTTCATCACCGCATCGACTCAACCGATCATTGTGAGTATTCCGCACCTCCTTTGATTGTATTCACATGTATTTTCATTGCTTGATTCGATCTTGGGAAGATTAGAGAATTACAACACTATATGTACATATATTTGTAATATTTTCATTAATTAATAAAATGGCAATCTTTATTATACGTGTCTTACATAACTTATATGAATCATCAAACACTGTAATAAAGCCCTTGGAGTAATAAGATGATGGCTTCCACGCCTTATGAGAATCATTGCTCTTAAACGTTCATAGTCATAGTTTTGTGAGTAATCTGGGTGTTCACAAAGTGGAGAGACTAGCATGATGATATGATCCGCCCTTAAGTGGGGTAGACGATCTCATAGGCTACTAGCGGAGATCCGTCCACTTGGTGTATCACATGGATGCACGAGTTGCTCGTGCCCATCCAATTGACCGCCGAAAATTTTCACATGGAGTGTTTATCCAATGTGTCTGTGAGAAGTTTCATGTATCGATTGTATGACTAGTCTTTAGACTTGAGGTCCTTACAATCTTATGTGTGGATCAAATAACTTTGACATTCTCCTTCCTCGGTTCAAAAGATCCGTTCATAAGGGTATGATTGGGTCATTTGTTGAAACACATGAAGTTTGTAAAGATACAACAGAGAATCACCACTCTCTCGGATAATATTTTCTTATAAGAGTAGTATTCCAGTTCGCTGGTTGATATGTGTGATCAGTGCTTGAGACTGTGGCCGCAGCGGAAGAATCATGTGAGATTCTTGGGTTAGCACGATTAATGACACTATCAACATCATACCTTTGACTATATGGGTGGACACTTTCCCTACCCTAGGTCAAACGGTGGGGATACACTGAGGCGAGGGACCGTATCATATGTAAATCGCATACATAATGGGTATATATATATATATTTCCTTCTCATTTGGGGGCCTTGGCATGTTGCTAGATGTCAACCTTGGTCATTGAAATCGAACGACCATCTGATCGGAGGATAATTTATGTTCGATTAAATTATCACGATTCATTTCATGTCCAACTTGAGGGGAACCCAAAAGGTCACACACAACAAAATCGAAATCAATGGTTAACAGTGCACAGTATAAATTTAACAACATATATGATTGCTGTAGGAATTGTTCATAAATGGTTCAATGTGTTTAATTATTGAACAGATCATTTATAAGGTTCTATAGTGGCTTAGGGATTGGTGAATGACAATAGGGGCACTTTGGGAATTGAAATAAAAAAAAAAAAAACCTGAATAGTAATGTGAATAGAACATGAATAGTAACTTTTTTTTTGTTATTTGTTTTGAATTCCAATTCGGCCCAAACTCTTATTAGGGTTTTATAATCTCATTAAACCACTAAATTAAGATCTAATGGCTAATATTAAATTAGCATTTATCCCACATCGGATTCTTAATTAATTTTGTTGTCTTTGGAGCACCTATATAAACCCAAAGAATTCTTTACAAATTTTTGCACAAAACCTTTTATATCTTGGGTTTATATAAGTGAGCAACTCTAAAGTTTAAGAGTAAGCCACTGATTTTGAGGATTCTTAAGTCTAATTGACTAGAGGAACCTCGAGTTAAAAGTTTTGAGGTATTTGCCTAAGCTAGCACCAATGGCAAAATACCCGTGCACTCAAGGTGTAGTCTTGCCGTTGAGTTTTGGCTTTGGTGTGTGCATCTTTGGAGGCCACACACTTGGGTGACTCTTTGGAACGTGGAAGAGCTTGTAGATTGGAGGGAGGACTGGAGGAGTCTTCGGTTCAAGTAAGTCTTTTTCTTTCTTTATTTTAATTAGAGTTCTTATGATAGTTAGCATGTTTAGGTTTATGTTCTTTGCATGTTTTATGAGTTTTTATGCTTAGAATATATAGTAACATGCCTAGAATTGTAGAATAATCAAAACAAATGGGTCTTGGGAAAATGGATAGCGGCATCATAATTTGATTTATTAAATTTTCCGCTGCGCACTCGCGGCCGCTTCCCAACAGTGGTATTAGAGCGCCGTTTTTGTTTTGATTAGTTATCTCTCATTTGAACTCGAAATTGGGTGTGTAAAAGCTCGTTGGAAAGCTAACACCTTGAACGTAATTTTAGGCATAAGTTTTACATGATTTGGTTAAAATTTGAATTGTGAAATTGCATTTAAAGTTCACGCATCTGTAAGAAAATGTGAATAGTAAATTTATTTGAATAAAATAAAATGCAATATCATAATTAAATATTAATCAAAGTTATTTAATGACTAAAATAATTCCAACATATTAAAACTCATATGCTTGATGATTCTATGTATGATTAGAATTGGCATGATTATTTTAGGGTGCAAGCATCTAGAGACTTTCTAAGGAAATAGAGAGTGTATTGCTTATCCCTTAGCTAAGTAATTATTCCGTGATGAACTTAGAGATTTATTACCTTTAAGGCTAATAAATATAAATCACTTGTTTATAATAAAAGACATTATAAAAGGTACAAGTGGGGTGGGACCAAGGCGTTAATAAAACTTTCCAAACTAAAGTTAATTTAACCAAAGGTATTACTAGAGTTAGATAATGATTTTGTGTCTTCCTTCACTCACTACCTTTTTATAGCCAAAAGGAAAAGCTGTGAAGACATCTAGATAATCATTTACTCAAAGCTTACCTTAAAGCATATTTAAAGTGTTTGGACTATTTGGAGGATCTATTGTTTATTCATGTCTCCAAGGCAATAAGAGCCTAAGAGGTAAGGGTATTTAAAAGAGTTCGCTCCACCCTCCCTCTGGGGAATTTTCAATGGAGGAATCCATTTGACAGTTATTCACTTAAACTTGCTAAAATCCTCAATAATAATTGAAGTCTAATATTTGCCTCCCATTGTAAAGTATAGACCCAAAGGGCTTAAACCGTATTGGCAGGACTAGGCTTTACCAGACTGACCGATACCAATTTGTCCCTAAATCGTACTATTGACAATGGTTTGACTTTTTTGAGTCATAAGACACAGCGATCCTTAGGCGTGGTCTTATAATTTAGTGGTAAAGATTGGGTGTCTACAAGGACTAACATAAGCTATGGCATGTTTGATTGCCCAACCCAATGATCAAAGAATTGTGATTTATATCATAAATTGGTTGGGAACCTACCTAATTATCGTATTTTATAATGACCGGCCCTAGTCGGAGTTATGAAATAATGATAATGGGATCCTTGCCCACAAGAAATCCATCATATTGGGGTTGATGCGATTTGCTTAAAATTTTAAAACAATTGAGTGGGAGCAACTTCATAATATTGAAAGCCCATGTTATTATGAAACATTAATGAAAACATATTCCTAATTTTAACATTCTCTCTTAACAGGTGGGTTAAAATATTTCACAAACATTCAAATGGAAAACAAAGTATCACTTTGTTCCATCCTTGATGAGCATAAGCTCAAAGAGGACAACTACAATGACTGGTTTAGAAACCTTAAAATTATCTTACGATAAGAAATGATTTTCTATTTTCTTGCAAGACCATTTCCCCTGAACCTGCTGCAGAAGATGCTGACCAAAATACATTTGATGCTTGGAAGAAACACGTCGATGATGATGAGCAAGCAGTTTGCATAATGCTTGGCTCTATGTCGGACGAACTTCAGAAAGCTCACGAAAAATATGGATGCTCAAAGCATCATCTTTCACTTGAAGGAGTTGTATGCAACTTCCGTTCATACCGTGAGATTCCAAGTGTCATGTGCCATATTCCAAATAAGGTATAATGAATGATCTGTTAGTGGACATGTGCTTAAGATGATTGGACACATTGAAAAATTGGCCAACCTCTGGTTCATCATGGATCATGAGATAGGTCACGATCTAATTCTTCAGTCCTTACCAAAAGACTTCTCTAACTTTATTCTGCAGTTTCATCTGTCTAATAAAGAATGTACTTTAGCAGAATTGCACGATCTGATAAAGCAAACAGAGAAGGACTTGAAACCGGAGCTTAAACCTCTGTCATGCTTACGGGTACAGACCTGAAGCCACGAGGCCTAAAGAAAAATAAGGGCAAGGCCAAGGCTCTAGATCACCTAAAGCCCAATGGTAAAGTGGAGAAGAAAAAGGGAAATGGGAAATGTTTCTTTTGTGGAAAGAATGGTCATTGGAAGAAAGACTGCAGATCCTTGAAAGCCAAAGAAGCTAGGGAAGCCCAATAGGCCAAGAAGCCCAATGCTTCAGGTATGTTGTATATGATTGAACTATATTCTCAAAACTCTGAACCTTCTACTTGGGTGCTTGACACCGGTTGTGGGACTCACTTGTGTAACAATGTGCATGGCCTGAGAAACAGTAGGAGACTCCGTCATGGGGAGGTTGACTTACACATGGGTAATGGAGCAAAACTGGCTACATTTTGCGTGGGGACTTATTCATCAGTTTTGCCGAATGGTTTAGTTTTAGACTTCGAAGATTGTGTTTATGTACATTCTCTAGTAAAGAACATCATTTCAATTTCTTTTTTATGTAATAAAGGCTTTTTATGCCTAATAAGTTGTAATGAATGTTCTATTTATTTCAATGAAATGAAAGATGGAGATGGTATTTTGAATAATGGTATTTATGTCTTACAAACTAACAAAGAATGTTCAACATAATATATATACAACGTTAACTCGAATAATCTCAATGAATCACTTCTATGGCACAGTCGCTTAGGTCATATCAATGAAACAAGATTAACTAAGCTACATAAGGATAGGTATTTCAGACCCTTCAAATATGAACCTTATAGAACTTATGAGTCTTGTTTACTTGGTAAAATGACCCAATTACCCTTCAAAGGTAAATGACAGCGTGCAACGGAGACATTAGAACTCATACACTCTGATGTATGCGGACCAATGTCAGTCACCGCCAGAGGTGGATTCTCCTACTTCATTACCTTTATCGATGATCAATCGCGATATGGGTATGTGTACCTTATGCGGTACAAATCTGAAGCGTTTGAGAAATTCAAAGACTTCAAAGCTGAAGTAGAAAACCAGCTTAATAAAAGTATTAAGTCACTAAGGTCTGACCGAGGTGGTGAATACTTAAGCAACGAATTTCAAGATTACTTGAGAGAAAATGGCATTGTTTCCCAGTGGACTCCTCCGGGAACTCCACAGCATAATGGGGTCTCCGAAAGGAGAATCGGACATTATTAGATATGGTCCGATCAATGATGCCAGACACGGATCTACCTCTTTCATTTTGGGGTCTTGCTTTAGAAACTACAACACTACTACTAAACCAAGTTCCTTCCAAGACTGTTAGTCAAACACCATATGATTATTTATGGTCTGGGAAACGTCATAGTCTTAGTTATCTAAGAGTTTGGGGATGTTACGCATATGTTAAGCTCACACAAACTAACAAATTGGATGATAGGACGACATTAAATATAAGTTTGTAGGATATGCCTTGAACTCAAGAGCATACGTGTTTCTACGTCCCAAATGAACAAAAAACATTTGTCTCACGAAATGCTAAATTTCTAGAGAATGAATTCCTTCTCAAGAAATATAGTGGGAGTAGACTTGACCTCGATGAGGTATGAGAAGAACAAACTAATATAGAACTAAACCCCAGGCCCCTCAAAAGGGCAGAGACGGAACAACCATAAAGTTATGAACTTAGAAGGTCTGGTAGGGAAAGCTATGAGCCTGAAAGATATTGTTTCCATATTGATGAGGAACATGATCGGGTCATTGATAATGACGATCCTACCAGTTATGACGAAGCAATGCGTGACATTGATTCAGTCAAGTGGCTTGAGGCCACGAAATCCGAAATAGACTCTATGTATCAGAATCAAGTCTGGGACTTGGTGGATGCACCTGAAGGGATAAAACCCATAGGCTGCAAGTGGATTTACAAGCGTAAAACTGATGCATAAGGCAACATCCAAACCTATAAGGCTAGGTTAGTGGCGAAAGGTTATAGACAAATCCAAGGAATTGACTATGACGAAACCTTCTCGCCTGTTGCAATGATAAATTCCATTCGAATTTTACCAGCACTAGCTGCACACTTTGATTATGAGATTTGGCAGATGGATGTCAAAACAGCCTTCCTTAATGGGAACCTCGTAGAGGAAGTCTATATGACACAACCTGAGGGGTTTGCATCTAAGGATGGTCATAATAAAGTATGCAAGCTTAAACGATCCATTTATGGACTCAAGCAAGCCTCTAGAAGTTGGAATATACGATTTGATAAGACAATCAAAGAATCTGACTTCATCAAAAATGTAGACTAGCCTTGGGTTTACAGGAAAAGTAGTGGAAGTGCTGTTGTATTTCTTGTATTATATGTCGATGACAAATTAATCATCGGGAATGATATTCCCATGATGCAAGCCACCAAGCAATGGTTATCTCGGAATTTCTCCATGAAAGATTTGGGAGAAGCATCCTACATCCTCGGCATTAAGATCTACCGTAATAGATCTAAGAGATTGTTAGGACTTTCTTAATCTACATACATAGATAAAGTTTTGAAAAGATTCAAAATGGAAGATTCCAAAAGAGGTAATTTACCTACTTGTCATGGAATCAAATTATCTAAGGAGCAATGTCCACATACTCCTTCAGATAGAGAGCGTATGAGTATGATCCCTTATGCTTCAGCAATAGGATCGATATGTACGCCATGCTATGTACAAGACCTGATGTCTCTTATGCTCTTAGCATAACGAGCAGGTATCAGGAAAATACTGGTGAGCAACACTGGGCAGCTGTCAAAACAATCCTCAAGTATCTAAGAAGAATTAAGGATGTGTTCTTGACATACGGAGATTGTTCTGAGATGAAAGTCATTGGTTACTGTGATGCGAGCTTTCAGACCGATAGGGATGACATCAGATCACAAACAGGATATCTATTTACTTTGAATGTCAGAGCTATCAGTTGGAAAAGCTCAAAGCAGTCAACTACAGTGGACTCCACCACTGAAGCCGAGTATATTGCAGCATCTGAGGTAGCTAAAGAAGCAGTTTGGATAAAGAAGTTCATCACGGAGCTGGAAGTCCTTCTCGCGATAAAGAATGGTGTCACGATGTACTGTGACAACACGGGCGCCATTGCTCAATCAAAGGAACCAAGGTCTCACACCAGAAATCCAAGCATGTACTCAGTGATTTCATCTCATCAGGGAGATTGTTGAGAGAAAAGAAGTTATTATAGAGAAAATAGCCACAGAAGATAATCTTGCAGATTCTATGACTAAAGGGCTGACTCAACAAAAGCATGATAGGCACACCCGAAAGTATGGTGTCCAGATTCATACTAGTTGGCTATAATGCAAGTGGGAGATTGTTAGGGATATGCCCTATACCCAACTTGTGGATGGGCTATATGTACATTATTTGTAATATTTTCATTAATTAATATAATGGAAATCTTTATTATACGTGTCTTACATAACTTATATGAATTATCAAACACTGTAATAAAGCCCTTGGAGTAATAAGATGATGGCTTCCACGCCTTATGAGAATCATTACTCTTAAACGTTCCTAGTCATAGTTTTGTAAATAATCTGGGCGTTTACAAAGCGGAGAGACTAACATGAAGATATGATTCACCCTCAAGTGGGGTAGAAGATCTCATAGGCTACTAGCGGAGATCCGTCCGCTTGGTGTATCACATGGATGCATGAGTTGCTAGTGTCCATCGAATTGACCGCCGAAAGTTTTCACATGTAGTGTTTATCCCATGTGTCTGTGGGAACTTTCATGTATCGATTGTATGACTAGTCCTTAGACTTGAGGTCTTTACAATCTTATGTGTGGATGAAATAACTTTGACATTCTCCTTCCCCGGTTCAAAAGATTTGGTCATAAGGGTATGATTGGGTCATTTGTTGAAACAGTTGAAGTTTGTAAAGATACAACAGAGAATCACCACTCTCTCGGATAATATTTTCTTATAAGAGTAGTATTCCAGTTCACGGGTTGATATGTGCGATCAGTGCTTGAGACTGTGGCCGCAGCGGAAGAATCATGTGAGATTCTTGGGTTAGCACGATTCATGACACTATCAACATCATACCTTTGACTATATGGGTGGACACTTTCCATACCCTAGGTCAAACGGTGGGGATACAGTGAGGCGAGAGACCGTATCATATGTAAATCACATACAGAATGGGTATATATATATATCTTTCCTTCTCATTTAGGGGCCTTGGCATGTTTCTAGATGTCAACCTTGGTCATTGAAATCGAAAGACCATCTGATCGGAGGATAATTTATGTTCGATTAAATTATCACGATTCATTTCATGTCCAACTTGAGGGGAACCCAAAAAGTCACACACAACAAAGTCGAAATCAATAGTTAACAGTGCACAATACAAATTTAACAGCATATATGATTGCTGTAGGAATTGTTCATAAATTGTTCAATGTGTTTAATTATTGAACAGATCATTTATGAGGTTCCATAGTGGCTTAGGGATTGGTGAATGACGATAGGGGCACTTTGGAAATTAGAATTAAAAAAAAATGTGAATAGTAATTTTTTTTTTGTTATTTGTTTTGAATTCCAATTCGGCCCCAAACTCTTATTAGTTTTATAATCTCATTAAACCACTAAATTAAGATCCATTGGCTAAGATTAAATTAGCATTTATCCCACATCAGATTCTTAATTAATTTTGTTGTCTTTGGAGCACCTATATAAACCCAAAGAATTCTTTACAAATTTTTGCACAAAACCTTTCATATCTTAGGTTTATATAAGTGAGCAACTCTAAAGTTTAAGAGTAAGCCACTGATTTTTGAGGATCATTAAGTCTAATTCACTAGATGAACCTTGAGTTAAAAGTTTTGAGGTATTTGCCTAGGCTAGCACCAAGGGCAAAATACCCGTGGACTCAAGGCGTAGTCTTGCCGTTTAGTTTTGGCTTTGGTGTGTACATCTTTGGAGGCCACACACTTGGGTGGCTCTTTAGAACGTGGAAGAGCTTGCTAAGTTCGAGAAAAGCTTGTAGATTGGAGGGAGGACTGGAGGAGTCTTCGGTTCAAGTAAGTTGTTTTCTTTCTTTATTTTAATTAGAGTTCCTATGATAGTTAGCATGTTTACATTTATATTCTTTACATGTTTTATGAGTTTTTATGCTTAGAATATATAGTAACATGCCTAGGCTTGTAGAATAATCAAAATAAATTGGTCTTGGGCAAATGGATAGCGGCATCATAATTTGATTTATTAAATTTTCCGCTGCGCACTCGCGGCCGCTTCATAATAGATCTCACGAATCAGATGGAAACTTCGAAGTACATGCTTGGATCATTGATGAGACCGCGGTTCCTTGGCCTGTTCTATAGCCCCGTTATTGTCATAATACAAAGGAACGGGCTCAGCTGCTAACATAACTACTCTTAATGCAATTAGGAATTTACGGATCCAAACTGCCTCTTTTGCTGCCTTAGCTGCAGAGATATATTCCGTTTCTGTTGTTGAATCGGCAACAGTCTCTTAATTGGAAGATTTCCAGCTCACTGCTTGTTGGACAATAATGACCCATAGCGTCACTATTTGTACAGATCACGGTGTTGTTGTACAAATTAACTATGTGACAAAGGAGATTGCACTCTTATCATTTGTGATTAGATCACCTAGATATATAAATGATAGGAGGTCCTTATGATTTGTTCCTGGATTGAGAATGATATGAGACAGTATCAATCCACGAAGGATAAATCATTAAATATCCCTAGTCAGAGTATTATCGAGATTGGACATCGATAAATACGTAAAAGACTAGTATTACACTTGTGTGCGTTGTGAGGACACGACGTCATAGTTCTCATATATTTGGGTATAGGATACTCATGAAAGTGTGATAGGAGGTTGTGTTTTACCAATGGTACGGGAAACAGCTTCGCTCTGGATAGACCCCGCGGAATCCCATTGGTAGTATGACTATGTGTCTATGGGAGTCTGCAATCAGGGTAGGTGTATTTGGTCTTAACATGCGACTTGCACCGCTAATACTTGCGACAATCAATATACTTTGGTTGTGGTTGTCCATGGCTTTAACCGGTTCTGTGTACGCCAATTCTGGGTATATCGAGAATCATAGTGTGTTGGGTGTGATGTCGAGATGGAAGTGTCACTCCAGTCATATGGAGTTGATGATCGCGCAGGGATACCGAACTAGCTCTCTATATAAGGTTGCAACCGTCGGGATAATATGACTTGGTCATGATTATCCGATTTTAAAGAGACTAGTTGCTCGTAATCCGATATATGTTTCATACGGGGCAGACAATGTACCAGCCCCAGGCCTCGCATGTGATCATCTGATACTGGACAGAAATGCGCAATACTACGTATACTACGCCTGATATAGATCCTTTATTCCTGTAAGGATATTTCCGGAGAATTGGTTAGGCATGGCGCTTTGCTAGAAGCCAACCTTGTCTTGTAAATCGGTATAAACGTAGTACTAGGTACTTACGTGTTCGGATAGTCCGACGACCGAATTTACTGCCAACATAACCGGGGATCTCATGGGTCACTTCCCAAAGATTCACCGATGACGTATGACTCGCACTTTAATTAATCTGGGATTAATAAGATGAGAGAGAAAATTAATCTGGGATTAATTGCGGAGATATTTTATCTGGGATAAAATATAATTAAAGAGAGAGAACGATTAATTTGGAATTAATCGATTAATTAATATTCGATATTAAATGAAATTGGATTTCGACGCGGAATTAAAATTAGATTTTAATTCGGGCGAACGAATTAATTTAGAATTAATTCGTTAGCGACGTGAATAGTGATTTCGCTAGGCGTAATCATTTAATTACGACGCAACGGAAAATTCGTTAATTTGGAATTAGCGAACCCGAGCCTGAGATTATTTGCGAGCGCATTCGCATTTCGAATTCGAGTGCGGCACGTCAAATCAAGCGTCAAATCACTAGTCGCATCAAGCGTCAAATCACTTGTCACTTTGAGTGATGTGACTTGACAACTTGTGATTGATGTGATGGGTGATGTGTGTGGTTGGCAATTAAAGCTAAATGTGTTGAAAATGAATTTGAATTTCATTTCAAGTGTATTAGATACACTTTTGGTAATCACCAAATACGCATAACACTTTTCCCTCCTCTCTCTCTTCTCCTTCTTCCTCTCTCTCACGCATTTCCTGTTCTGTTTTGGCTGGGCAAAAACCGTGAGCAGTGAAGGGAAGCAAGTGCATTTTTTATGCAAAAACAAGAGTGCTAGCACACTTCGAGATCATGCGAAGGTGATAGGGAAGTCCACCCATGAGCCGGGAATCAAATGACGAAGCTTGGAGCTTGGTTTCTTGTTGATTGAAGGCCGAAAATCAGAAGCAACAGCACCCACTGCCGCCAAAACCAGTGAATAGAATCTGAATTTTGTTGCCTCCTTCGTCGCTCAACCGCTCGATGTAAGTATTCCGCAACTTCCGTCGTTGTATTCACACATGTTCACATGCTTGTTTAATTCGATCTTGGAGACCTAGAATCACTAACAATGGTATCAGAGCTAGTTGAAGCATGAAAAATGTTAGGGTTTAAATTTGGGTAAACTTGATTTTGAGCATGATTAATGAAATTGGATGAATTAGTATGCTTAAATGTGTTTGAATTAAAGATTGATTGGATCAATTTGTTGAAATTATGTTTGGAACATTTTTCCCCAAATTTCTTACCTTGGCCGAATTTGATGAATGATTTAATGTCTTGGGATTTTTGATTTTTGATCATTGGATGTATTGGAAATCATTCGGGAATATGATTTAATGTCGATTGTGGAATTAATTGGATTGAATTCGAATCGGACGTAAAATCCCCAAATTGCCGAGAATGTTACAAAGCATGAAATTGGGTAAAATGAATTTGAGCATGCAATTATGAAATTGGATGATTAAGTATGCTTGAATGTGTTTTAATTGATGATTGGTTGGATCAATTTGATTAAAAATGTTTGGAACAATTTTTCCCAATTTTGATGTGTTGGCCGAATAGGAGTATGCCCTAAATCTTGGTAATTTTGTTTCGTTGATCATTGGATGACTTGAAACGATTGAGGATGTTGATTTAATGTTAATTTGGATTTAATTGGATTGAATTCAAAATTGACATAAAATTAGTCCATATTGCCGAGAGTAGTAAATCATGTAATGAGTTTGATTTTTGTTAAATTGTGTTGGACATGATTTAATAATAATGAGCATGATTAATTGTACAAATTTGGTGTTTTGGAATATTGATTTGGGTAATTAATAATGCTATACACTTTAGGATTAATTAGATTGTGAAATTGGACTTTTATGATTTAATTATTTGGGCCTTAAATTGGATTTGGGCTTGTTATGTTGTAATTGGGCTAATTGGGCTTGGTTGTACCAAGTTAGGTTTAGGCCAAATGGATTGGATCCAATTGGGCCCAAAACCGCCTCCATAAAGCCCAAATGCGACTTAATGGACCTTTAAAGTTTAATTGGGCCTAAATTGATTTCCGGGCTTATGGGGTAACTCCCGGATTGGACTTTGGTTATTGGGTTTGACCCGAGTTGACCAAAAGTCCACGCCTTAAGAAATTAATTAAAAGCCCATTGGACTTTAATTAAATTAATATTGGATATTAATCGGGCTTTGAGACCCGTTGCGATTAAATTTGGAATTTAAATCGTAAAAGGTTTATTAATAAAGTGTAGTATTTAATTTGGAATTAAATAGTGAATTAGTATTAAATACATATTAAATTGGATTTAATGTTGTAGTTTAATTTAATTCAAGAATTCGTACTTTGAGTACTTATTCGCAAAACGAGTTTGACTCGAACAAAATCAAATCGTTGTTTGAACATTGGATGATCACTAAATATCAGATTAATTAATTGGATTAGATTGATTGATAACATGCTTGTGTGAATACATGGTTGCGATGCATGAATAATGTATATCAGATGGATATTAGATGGGTGGGGCAATTTTAGAAATTGTTGTAGTAAATTTGATTTATTAATTGGACCTGCGTGTCCAGCCTTATCCCCCCTTATTCTTTGTATTCTCTTCTCACCTATTCCCCTCAATGTAAATGAGGTTTCTTTAGAAGTGTAGTGTAACGGGTAGAAGTAATACATGTGCTAGCTGGAGAGAGGAATGGAGAGATTTGATCTAGGATCAATGTGTAAAGTATCCATCCGCATATCATTATTATTTTTCATATACGCTTTATTATGTGTTTAGAATGCATGTTTAAGGGTGTATGATGATGAGACCTTAACAAAGATAATAAATTGGTTGCCAATTTGCACTCGAAAAACCCTCAAATAATATTAAGCGTCTTCCTTCCATTGAGTGATTCTCACTCAAGATCCGAGACTGGCATTGGCTTGTTGGCCAAAGTCAAGGCCTTTGTCCGTCGAAGATGTGTTTGAATCACGAAGGCTTTGTTCCATATCAGTGTCTTGTCCAAGTTGTGGTTTGTTGGCCAAAGTCAAGACCACTTCTTGTCCATCGACATTGATTACGAAGCTTTCCATGGTCAATGGGTCGCGCTTGACTGTGATCACTAAGTTTGTTGTGCCAAAGCCAAGGCTTAGTTGATTCAGAGGAAAAAGGTTAGGTAATACATTGGATGTATTGGCATATATAAGATATATGTTTAGGACTTGGATGTCCGCCTACTGGATCTAGGAATTGGATTGGATCCAATTGATCTTAGAGATCTACCTAGTTAATTATCATACAATTTGTTGGCCAAAGTCAAGATTGTGTGATATTTAACGGGATCCTAGCCCGCTAGGAAACACGGTTTCCCGAGTACTCGACAGAGGGTTAGAGGCTCGCCGAAAAATAGTGGGAGGCAAGAATTGAATTTGCAATACTCGTTTAATTACTTGCCATACGCGCTCAAAACAAACATCATTCGTCAAATAAATTAAATGTTAGTTGGACTAATATTTAAATTGTTGTTTTAATAAAACAGTTGGACTGTTATAGTTGATTATATAATTGGATTATAGTAATCAATATATTTGAATTAATTAATTTCATCTTATAGTTGATTTTATAGTTGGACTATAGTAATCAATATAATTGAGGTTAATTAATTTAAATTATAGTTGATTGTATAGTTGGACTATAATAATCATTATAATAAATAGTACCAAAATCGTTGATTAAATAGTTGGACTATTAGAATCAAGATAAAATTGAAAGATTGACATTTAAAACATAATCATAGGGAAAATGTATTTAAATGGTTTAATTTTCAAATGGGAATAAATTTCAGGATGGTCCTGGAAACTAATAAGTTAATTTATTTGATAAAATAACATATTAGGCCTAAGCCCGGAATTAAGCAAAAGGTAGAGCATAAATCCAAGGAAGAATTATGTGATGATAACTTAAGTGCTAATCCATTATACTTACCGCAGTAGACTCCTTAATTTCTGAATCAGAACTAAGGATTGGATCCTTAAAGTATGATACTGAAATTGAAGGATCTTCATAAATCTATACTTAGATTTTTGAAGTACTAAATTGCAATTAATAACTCTTGGGAGTTAATGACTATTCTCAAGGAGACAAAGTCAAAGATTACAATAAGCAAGTAGCGCAAGGCGCACCTTACTTCGATATTCTAGAAGGCCATAGGCTTCTAGAGTGTTGAAAAGGGCAAAGGCAATATCATTATAATCTTCTAGGAAGATAAAGACATATCCCAAATGTCTGCTAATTGTGCAAACGGGATCGCGGAAGCGTGACTGCCGTTTGGACAAAGCAGACATGAAGGAATTGAAGAACGAGCAAGGCTCTGACTTCAAATATGTTTGTCAAGATTATGTTCACTACTAGTATTGAAATGGGATTTTAATACTTAGTGTGGTACATAAATATATAGATGTTCAGAATCTGCTATGAGCAGGATTTGGAAATGTTATAATGTAACTAGTTTGACTAGATACATTATCTCTATATCAGTGTTTAACCCGCTGCGGGTGAACCTTTATATTCTAGAACACTAAAGTGTTTTATTATATAAGATGATATTGAGATAAACACATTAGAAGTGAATAACAAAATTTATATTTTGAATATAAATAAATCTCAAATATATAACATGACAAATAAATAGCTCAAACTGATTTGATCAGAAGAAACTAATTTGTGGCATTGTTGTCTGGGACACAATTAAACAAGAATCATATATTCGCACTTTTGAAGAGCAGGTACCTGGACTGATTTGATTCCAATCAAATAAAGTCTACGAATCTAGTTTATTGGGCAAAGTGCCTAAAACACTATTTACTTGGTAAAAGTGTAAATGCCACCGACCTGTTAGCCCTAGTTCATAGTGAAGCAAGTGGGCCCATGTCTAGCTAGGCTAGATGTGGATATGAATATTTCGTGACCTTACGGATGTGGCATCGCATTATGGTTATGTGTTTCTTTTGAAGAACATAAACCAGAAACTTTTAAAGTTTCGACACGAAATAGACAAACAGATCGGCTAAAGTATTAAACTGTCACGATAAGACCGTAATGGAAATTACTTAAGCAATAAGTTTCTAATATTCTTTCAAACAGGACTCCTCCCGGAACACGTCAAAGTGACGGTGTGTCCAAACTGAATAACCGAATTTTGTTGGACATGATAAGGTTAATCATGAGTCGCTCTGAGCTACCATTTCCTTCAACGAATAAGCTTTAAATAGTGCAGATCTTATTTAGAATAAGGTTCCATAAAAAATCTGTTTGACATATTTCATATTAGATATGAACCGGGAAAGAAACCGGGTTTCACATTCCTGATATTTGGGAATGCTAGGCATATGTTTGGATGATACCAAACTAAAACCCAAATTAGATAAGTGCCAATTGTAGGTTATCCTAGGGATACATAAGTATAGTACTTATACAACTCACATGAGAACAATGTAATTGTTGCTCACCATGCGGTTTTCCTAAGAGGAATACCGATATGCAGTGGTAAGTGGGAGGATAGTAAAACTCGATGAAAAGGAGTAATACTATTCAAGGCACCGTGTCCTAATGGAACAAAAATGGTTCATCAAGGATGAAACTATACCATAATCTTCGAATACACAAGAACCGTGTATGTCGGAGAGAGTCAGAAAATAACCTAGGGTATGGGTTTCTGATCTCACCTTATAAAGATGTCAATCTTATTGAGGTATACCAATGACTACGTATGAGGAAGTGATACAAGGTATCGACTCCCTATTATGACAAAGTGTCATGAGTCCGAAATGGATTCCATGTATACCAACTACGTTTGGACACTAGTTGATGTACCGCAAGGTATTGTGCCTATTGGTACTATATAAGTCTTCAAGAAGACATACATGGAAGGCAACATACCAACGTACTAAGCTAGGCTTGTAGCGAAAAGGTAGAGTTATCAACACTGTGTTGATTACGACGAAACCTTTTACCTGTTGCCACGATAAATCCATTAGATAAAGTTTGATGTTGCTGCATGTTTCATTTATGAAATATGGCAGCAGAACGGCAAAACCACTTTCCTTAACGGAAACCTTTTGGAGGATGTTTAAGAACATCCTGTCGGGTTTGTCGTACCAAAAACTAGCAAACAAGGTTTGCAGGTTATTGATCCATGTATGGATTGAAGCAAGCATTAGGTTCTTGGAATTATCGTTTTGATGTAATCATAATAGTTTATGATTTAATTCAAAACGAAATGATTCTTGTGTATATAAGGAAGTTAGTGGGAGTGCGCTGACAGTGAATGTCCTGAATAATATTGATAATATGTCATTTCTTGAAATGACATTCCCATAAAATAATCGGTGAAAGCTTGGCTTTCCTGAAAATGACTATAAGTCACAAACGGTACTATACAGTTTGAATAACGGTACAGTGAGCTGGAAATCTTCCAAGCAAGATACTGTTACCGAATAAACAACAAATGCGGGTTATTACTGCAGCTGAGGCAGCACTAGAAGCCATTTGAGTCGATAACAAATCTAATTAGATTAGATATAGTTCTGTTAGCCGCTGAGCTAGGCTACAGCACATGCTAAAGAATTAATGGTCTCATCAACGATCCAGATATATACTTCGATATTCATCCGATTCGTTCGGATCATACATCGTGGCGATGTGATGATCGTATAAATCGCATCAGACGATAATCATGAAATCCGTTGATGAAAACCTTTTTTCAGCAATTTGAGCCAACCGTACATAGTTCGGGTGTTAGACACTCGAGTGACTGGCTAAAGGCCAAGTGGGAGATTGTTGGACAATTATGACCCATATCATCACTATTTGTACAGATCACGGTGTTGTTGTACAAATTAACTATGTGACAAAGGAGATTGCACTCTTATCATTTGTGATTAGATCACCTAGATATATAAATGATATGAGGTCCTTATGATTTGTTCCTGGATTGAGAATGATATGAGACAGTATCAATCCACGAAGGATAAATCATTAAATATCCCTAGTCAGAGTATTATCGAGATTGGACATCGATAAATACGTAAAAGACTAGTATTACACTTGTGCGCGTTGTGAGGGCACGATGACATAATTCTCATATATTTGGGTATAAGATACTCATGCAAGTGTAATAGGAGGTTGTGTTTTACCGATGGTACGGGAAACAGCTTCGCTCCTGGATACCCCCGCGGAATCCCATTGGTAGTATGACTATGTGTCTATGGGAGTCTGCAATCAGGGTAGGTGTATTTGGTATTAACATGAGACTTGCACCGCTAATACTTGCGACAATCAATATACTTTGGTTGAGGTCGTCCATGGCTTTAATCGGTTCTGTGTACGCCAATTCTGGGTATATCGAGAATCATAGTGTGTTGGGTGTGATGTCGAGATGAAAGTGTCACTCCTGTCATATGGAGTTGATGATCGCGCAAGGATACAGAATTGGCTCTCTATATAAGGTTGCAACCATCGGGATAATATGACTTGGTCATGATTATCCGATTTTAAAAGACTAGTTGCTCGTAATCCGATATATGCTTCGTACGGGGCAGACACTCTAACAGCCCCAGGGCTCACATGTGATCATCTGATACTGGACAGAAATACGCAATACTACGTATACTACGCCTGATATAGATCCTTTATTCCTGTAAGGATATTTCCGGAGAATTGGTTAGGCATGGCGCTTTGCTAGAAGCCAACATTGTCTTGTAAATCGGTATAAACGTAGTACTAGGTACTTACGTGTTCGGATAGTCCGACGACCGAATTTACTGCCAACATATCCGGGGATCTCATGGGTCGCTTCCCAAAGATTCACCGATGACGTATGACTCGCACTTTAATTAATCTGGGATTAATAAGATGGGAGAGAAAATTAATCTGGGATTAATTGCGGAGATATTTTATCTAGGATAAAATATCAATTAAAGAGAGAGAACGATTAATTTGGAATTAATCGATTAATTAATATATTCGATATATTAAACGAAATTGGATTTCGACGCGGAATTAAAAATAGATTTTAATTCAGGCGAACGAATTAATTTAGAATTAATTCGTTAGCGACGTGAATAGTGATTTCGCTATGCGTAATCATTTAATTACGATGCAACGAAAAATTCGTTAATTTAGAATTAGCGAACCCGAGCCCGAGATTATTTGCGAGCGCATTCGCATTTCGAATTCGAGTGCGGCACGTCAAATCAAGCGTCAAATCGCTAGTCGCATCAAGCGTCAAATCACTTGTCACTTTGAGTGATGTGACTTGACAACTTGTGATTGATGTGATGAGTGATGTGTATGGTTGGAAATTAAAGCTAAATGTGTTGAAAATGAATTGATTTCATTTCAAGTGTATTAGATACACTTTTGGTAATCACCAAATACGCATAACACTTTTCCCTCATCTCTCTCTTCTCTTCTTCCTCCCTCTCACGCATTTCCTGTTCTATTTTTGTTGGGCAAAAACCGTGAGCAGTGAAGGGAAGCAAGTGCATTTTTGATGCAAAACAAGAGTGCTAGCACACTCCGGGATCATGCGAAGGTGATAGGGAAGTCCACCCATGAGCCGAGAATCAAATGACGAAGCTTGGAGCTTGGTTTCTTGTTGATTGAAGGCCGAAAATCAGAAGCAACAGCAGCCCACTGCCACCAAAACCAGTGAGCAGAATCTGAATTTTGTTGCCTCCATCGTCGCTCAACCGCTAGATGTAAGTATTCCGTAACTTTCGTCGTTGTATTCACACATGTTCATGCTTGTTTAATTCGATCTTGGAGACCTATAATCACTAACACTGCTCCATTGTTCAAACAAAATATGTACCCGAATTGCGACTTACAGTCGTCTTTATCGAGTTTGGAAACTTGCATCGGTAAACCCAGTTACCTCAAGTTCTACATCTCTATAGTTTAAGAAAGCATTCTTAGTTCGTCTAAGATACATAAGGATGTTCTTAACCGCAACCTAGTGACCATCACCTGGATCGGCCTGATAGCGACTACATATGCTCAAAGCATACGAGACATCAGGTCGTGTACATATCATGGCATACATGATCGATCCGACTGCAGAAGTGAACGGGATCCGACTCATGTTGTCTGTCTCATCTTGAGTTTTATGACACATGTCCTTAGAAATGGTGAAGCCATGTGACACTGGAAACAGTCCCCTCATAGACCGATCCATGTTGACTCTCTTCAACACTTTGTCGATATATGAGCTCTGGGAGAGTCCAAGCATCTTTCTAGGTCTATCCCTGTAGATCCTTATTCCTAGAATAAAAACTGCTTCTCCCAAATCTTTCATGGAGAATTTTAATGAAAGCTAAGCTTTCACTGATTGTAGCATGGGAATGTCATTACCAATAAGCAATACATCATCAACGTTAAGGACAATGAATGTCAGTGCGCTCCAACTAACCTTCTGATATATACAAGGATCATCTTCGTTTTGAACGAAATCACATTCTTTTATGATCTCATCAAAACATTGGTTCCAAGAACGCGATACTTACTTCAATCCATAAATGAATCGATTTAACTTGCAAACCTTGTTTGCATGTTTTGGTACGACAAAATTATCAGGCTGTTGCATATAAACATCCTCCAAAAGTTTCCGTTAAGGAAAGCGGTTTTGACGTCCATTTTCCATATTTCATAATCGAAATATGCAGCAATAGCAAGCATTATCCGAATGGATTTAATCATGGCAACAGCTGAAAAAGTTTCTTCGTAGTTGACACCATGTCGTTGATGATACCCTTTTGCTACATGCCTAGCTTTGTATATTTGTATGTTGCCATCCATGTCAGTCTTCTTCTTGAAGACCCATTTACAACCAATAGGCTTTACGCCTTCTAGTGCATCAACCAGTCTCCAAACTTGGTTGGTATACATGGAATCTATTTCGGACTTCATGGAATCTTGCCATAAAGCGAAGTCGATACCTTGTATCGCTTCCTCATAGGTAGCCGGCTCATTATCCTCAATAAGATTAATATCTACGTGAGGTGAGATCAGAAACCCATACCTCTCAGGTTGTTTTCTGACTCTCTCCGACCTACGCGGTTCTTGTGTATTATAAGATTGTGGTACAGTCTCATCCCTGATGAACTGTTCGTGTTCCGTTAATGAATCAGTGCCAGGAACAGTATCACTCCGATTTTCATCGAGTTCTACTTTCTTCCCACTTACCATTGCATTTAGGAATTCCTTTTCGAGGAAAACCACATGTAGAGTAACAAATACCTTGTTCTCTTGTGGGTTGTATAAGTAATATCCTTTGGTTTCCCTAGGATAACCTACAAATAGGCACTTATCTGATTTGGGTTCTAGTTTGGTACCATCTAAACGTTTAACGTATGCCCAACAACTCCAAATCTTCAGGAATGTGAAACCCGGTTTCTTTCCTGTCCATATTTCATATGGAGTTTGTTGAACAGACTTTGACAGAACCTTATTCAAAATAAGTGTTGCACTGTTCAATGCATATCCCCAGAAGGAAATTGGTAGCTCTGTGCGAATCATCATAGACCTTACCATGTCTAACAAAGATTAGTTTCTCCGTTCGGACACACCGTTTAATTGAGGTGTTCCGGGAGGAGTCCACTGTGAAAGAATACCATACTCTTTCAAGTAATCGAGAAACTCATTGCTCAAGTATTCTCCAACACGGTCCGACTGTAATGTTTTAATACTTTTACCGGTCTGTTTTTCTATTTCGTGTTGAAACTCTTTGAATTTCTCAAAGGTTTCTGACTTGTGTCTCATAAGATACACATAACCATAACCCGATGCATCATCCGTAAAGGTTAGGAAGTATTCATATCCACCTCTAGCATGGCTAGACATGGGCCCACATATGTCACTATGAACGAGGGCTAACAGTGGCGGTGGCACGTGCACTTTTTACCGCTAAAAAAGGTTTTAGGCATTTTGCCTAATAAACAAGATTCGCAGACGTCATATGAATTTTTATCAAATCCGTCCAAGCACTCACTCTTCGAAAGTGTGGATATATGAGTCTTGTTAATGTGTCACAGACGACAATGCCACATATAAGTTTCATCTTTGTTACTTAATTTAAGCCTCTTATTTGTCATGTTATATGTTTGAGATTGATTTATATTCAAAATATAAAGACCATTATTAACATCAACACTATATATCTCAAAATCATTTTTATAAATAAAACACCCGGTGTTTCTGAATACAAAAGTATACCAACATTAGGTTAAACAAGATATATATATAATGTTTCTAGTCAAACTAGGTACATAATAGCAGTCAGATAAAGTAAGTACATGCCCCGAGGGCAGTTCCAAAATATAGGTCCCAACAGCCAAAACGGCGACTCTAGTCCCATTTCCAACTCGGAGGTCGATCTCTCCTGAAGCCAGTCTCCTGCTAATCTGCAGATCCTGCACATCAGTACATATATGAGTACCACAACCAGAATCAAAAATCCAATTTTTAAAACTAGAAGTAGACATGTTTATTTCAATAACAAACATACTTGAAGCCGGTGCCTTGCCCGCTTTCACTTCCTTCATGTGCTCCTTGTACTCACGGCATTCACGCTTCCAGTGACCCCTTTTGCCACACTGTAGGCAGACATCTTGGGATTTGTCCTTTGTCTTCCAAGAAGACTTTGATGATTTAGCCTTGCCCCTTCTCTTCTTCTTCTTCACACCTCCAGAAGCCTTCGGCCAAGCCTTGGCATTCTGAGATGTCGAAGCGAAGTGTGTCTCGCGCTTCTTGCCCTTTAAAAGCTCTTTTTTTGCCTATTTCAGCATTGCCATCAACTCTCCAAGAGTCTTCTATTGGTTCATCATATTGTAGTTCATGATGAACCCGCTCCAACTGTCAGGAAGAGACTATAAGATCAAATTTATGGAAGTCTCAGCCTCAAAGGTTATGCTTAGCTGACCCAGCTTTTCGATGTCAGCAATCATCTACGACACATGGTGCTCGACAGATGTACCCTCTTACATTCGAGAGTGAAAGAGCTTATTCTGCAACTCATACTTCTGCGATCTAAGGTTAGATCGGTGAAGGTCCCTCAATTTCAACATCATTTCGTGGGGGATCCAATCCCTTATTTTGACGACGAAATTGTGGGGTCATTGCAGCAAGCATGGCAGATTAAGCAGTTGAGTTGTCATCACTGCGAGTCTTCCAAAGCTCAAGCTCAAGTGGCTGCTCAATTCCGGGCTTAGACCCGAGAGTCTCTCTATCGTATAGAGCATCTTCTCAACCCCCAGGACAATCTGAGGTTCATATTACAGTCAGGAAAGTTTGCACCATAAAGACATTTTCGCCCTGATAATGTTCCTAACGTTGATCTTTCCAGCCATCTTGAATTACAATAGTCTAACTATTCAATCAACGATTTTGGGTACAGTCCAACTGTTAAAAGAAAATAATAAAATATTAGTCCAACTAATAAATATATAAAATGACGAAAATAATTTGAAAGCACGTATTTGGCAAGTATTTAAACAAAATTGCAAATTCATACTGGCCTCCCACTATTTTTCGGCGAGCCTCTAACCCTCTGTTGAGTACTCAGGAAACCTAGTTTCCTAGTGGGCTAGGATCCTGTTAAATAACACACAACCTTGACTTTGGCCAACAAGCTGTATGATACTTAACTAGGTAGATCTCTAAGATCAATTGGATCTCATCCAATTCCTAGATCCGGTAGGTGGACTTCCAAGTCCGAAACATATATACAATATATATGTCAATATATCCAATATATTTCCTAACCTTTTCCTCTGAATCAACTAAGCCCTGGCTTTGGCTCAACAAGCTTAATGATTCCAGTTAAGTGGGACCCATTGACAGTGGGAAAGCTTCGTAATCCATATTGATGAACAAGAAGTGACCTTAACTTTGGCCAACAAGTCACAACTGCCCAAGACATGCGATATATAACAAACCCTTCGTGGTTCAAATACATCTGCGATGGGCATTGATATTGACTTTGGCCAACAAACCAATGCTAATCTTGGATCTTGAGAGAGAACCACTCAATGGAAGGAAAACACATAATATTTGATTGAGGGTTTTTCGCGTAAATTGGCAACCAATTATTATCTTTGATTAGGTCTTTTCATACACCCTTAAGCATGCATTCTAAAAGATAATAAGGCACGAAATAAATAATAATGAAATGCGGATGGATATTTAACAAAATTATTCTAGAACACTCTCTCTCCATTCTTCCTCTACTTCTAACTTCTACCCAATTACATAATACAATAAAGAAACCTCATTAACATTGATGGGAATTGGTGAGAAGAGAAATACAAAGAGTCAAGAGATAAAAGGCTGGACACGCATGTCCAATTTAATAAAATCTAAATTTATTACAACAATTTCCAAAATTGCCCTCACCCTTCTAATATTCATCCGATATACATTATTCATACAATACATCCATGAATTCACACAAAGCATGTTATTCAATCAATATAATCCAATTAATTAATCTTTGAATTAATGACCATCCAATGTTCAAACAATGATTTGATTTGCGTGAGTCCAACTCGTTTGAGAATAAGTACTCAAAGTACGTATTCTTTAATTATATCGAACTACAATTTTAAATCCAATTTAATTTGATCCATTACTAATTCGTATTTAATTCCAAATTAAATAATTACACTTATTTGGCCTTTTAGACTTATATTCTAAATCCAATCTTAATGGGTCTCAAAGGCCCAATTAACATCCAATGTCATTTTAATTAAAGTCCAATAGGCTTTTAATTAATTCATAAGGCATGGGCTTTGGCCAATATGGATCAAACCCAAATGCCAAGGCCCAATTTAGGAATTACCCTATTTGCAAAAAATTAATTTAGGCCCATTAGGGCCAATTAAAAATTTAAAGGCCCAATTATTATATTTGGACTTTATGGAATGGTTTTAGGCCCAATTTGGATCCAATCCAATTGTCCTAAACCAAGCTTGGCCCAACCAAGCCCATTAAGCCCAAATACAACAATATTAGCCCAATTCAAAATTAAAGACTAATTTTAATTAATACAAAATTCCAAATTTCACATTAATTTTAATTAAAGTGTAATAGTCATAATTAATTAGTTAAACCAATATTTCCAAAACACCAATTAAACTAATTAATCATGCTTAAATTAAACAACTCATGTCCAACACAAATTGAAGCAAAATCAATATATTTCATGCTTCTATAGTCACGGCAATTTGGCATAATTAATATCCAATTTTGATTTCAATCTAATTAAATCGACAATCATATACACATCATGCTTTAAACACATCCAATGGTCTAAAATAAAAAAATCACCATGATATATGCTATGGTTCATATTCGGCTTTTGCAAGGAAATTAGGGAAAATTTATCCAATCAATTTTTCTCAAATTTTAAGATGCACTAGTGATCCTAGAACATGCCAAGGATCTCTAATCAGGATTCAGTGTGTGAATATTCAAAGAAGTTGCGGAAGACTTACATTGAACGAATTTGATGGATGTATGAAGTTCAAAACGTTTTGATCAATTGTTGAAGCTCCAAGCTTGCTTTGTGTTCCAAACTCAAGGAATTAGTTTCCCTAACACCTTGAATGACTCCTTGAAAGTGCTAGCTTGAAGAAAATTTACAACAAAAATTCTATGGATGGAAGAGGAACTCACGACAATATGTTTGGAGAGGGAGATAGTTGCTTTTTTGTGTATTTGATTTTCTAAAAATCAATTACAAAAATCAATTCTCAAAGTTGGTATATCTTTTCAAAATAAAGACAAAGTGTGTTGATTTGTTTAGTGTACAAAACAAGCAACCCAAGTTTTTCACTCAACCTTTAACCAATTCCATCATTAGTCAAACTAGTTGATGTAAGTCAAGTGGGTCCTAGCACTTGTAAATTCTGAATTTAAGTCAAACAATCCAACACGCAACTTCGCTTGGGCCCAAGTTCGTTTAATTCCGCATTAACAGATTTTTTGTTGCGACATTATTATTAAAGTCGCTTACGAATTAATTCTAATTTAATTCGTTTGTCCGAATTAAAATCTAATTTTGATTTCGCATTGAAATCTAATTTAAATTAATATATCCGATATATTATTTAATCGATTAATTCCAATTAATCATTCTCTCTCTTCTAATCGAATTTTATCCCAGATAAATTCTTGCTGCAATTAATCTCAGATTAATTTTCTCTCTTATAATTAATCCTAGATTAATTCTGTTCGAGTCAAATGTCATCGGTGAATCTTTGGGAAGCGACCCATGAGATTCCTGATATGTTGGCAGTAAATCCGGTCGTCGGACTATCCAAACACGTGCGTACCCCGTACCATGTTCTTACCGATTTACAAGACATGGTTGGCTTCTAGCAAAGCACTGTGCCTACCCAATCCTCCAGAAATATTCTTTTAAGGATACATAATCTTTATCAAGTGTAGTATACTAAGTATTGCGTATTACCATCCAGTATCGGATGTCACATGCTAGGCCTGGGGCTGGAATTGTGTCTGTCCCGTATGAAGCATATATCGGATCACTAGCAACTAGTCTCTTTAATTTGATATTATCCCGATAGTTGCAACATATTAGAGTATCAGTTCTGTATCCCTGCGTGATCATCATATCCATATGACTGAAATGATACTTCCATCTTGACATCACACCCAATACATTACGATTCTCAATAAACCCAAAAAAGGCATATACATAACCTGTTAAAGTCCCGGATGACCAAAACCAAAGCGTACTGATTATCGCAAGTATTAGCGATGCAAGTCTCAGGTTAAGACCAAATACACCTACCCTGATTCGGATTCTCATAGACACATAGTCATACTACCAATGGGATTCCGAATGGTCTATCCAGAGCGAAGCTATTTCCGTACCATCGGCAAACAGAACCTCCTATTTCACTTGCATGAGTATCCAATACCATATATATGAGAACTATGCCGTTACGCTTCCATAACGCGAACAAGTGCAATACTAGTCTATTCCGCATTATCGATGTCCAGTCTCGATAATACTACGACTAGGGATATTTAATGATTAAACCTTACGTGGATTGATACTGTCTCATATCTTATTAATCCAGAACTAATCATAAGGACTTTTATCATTTATTTATTCAAGTAATCTAATTACAAAATGATAAAATAGCAATTTCCTTTCTCACATAGTTAATTTGTCCAAAAAACTACAATGTTTTTCTTACAAATAATGATGCTATGGTCATAATTGTCCAACAATAGGGATGATGCAAAATGTGAAAGCCTACCTTTGTAAGAATTTCTCCATGAAAGATATGGGTGAAGCTTCCTATATACTAGGTATAAGGCTATACCGAGATAGAGTTAGGAAGCTTATAAGGTTGCCACAATCGACGTACATAGATAAGATGTTGGAAAGGTAAAGTTTTACCAACTGCAAGGCAGAAAATGTACCTTTCCGATACGGAATACATCTTTCGAAGAAAATGGCACCTCAAACTGAGGAAGAGAGAGTTAGGATGTCTAACTTGTCATTTGCTTCTTGTATTGGAAGCATAATATATGCTATGTTATATACTAGACCTGACATCAGTTTCAGCTTCAGTGTGACCATCCGATATCAATCTGATCTAGGTAATGATCATTGGACAACCTTGAAATATATCCTAAATTATCTTAAAGGCACCAAGGATAAGTTTCCGATATATAGAGAAAATGAGCTACAAGTTAAGGGTTATACAGACTCCGACTTCCAAGGAGATCCAGATGATAGAAAATCTACATCAGGATACATATTTACCCTTAACGGTGGTGAAATTAGTTGGCGTTGTTCAAAGCAAGGCTCAACAGCTGATTCCACCACTGAGGCAGAATTTATAGCAGCTTCAGAAGCTGCTAAAGAAGCTGTTTGGATTAGAAATTTTATCACAGAACTTGGCGTTGTGCCTAATATTGTGGATTTGATCCCATTGTACTATGATAATAACGGAGCTATCGCGCAGGCTAATGGAGCCAATGGCGCATTACAAAGGCCTTACCTCCTAAGTTATTTGATAAACAAATGGAGGAGATGGGACTACGGTACCATCCAGATTGGCACTAAGCAAGTGGGGGTTTGATGGAGTTGGTGCTTGGAGTGCCAATCCAATTTGTATATTTTATTATTTATTAATAAAATAACTACGTTTTTCATTTCATACCTCATTAATGGTATTGTCATTATGCATATTAGATTGATGTATAGATATGCTAAAAATGACATCGACCTTAGATTAGTTTTGACTCTAGGTGTAAACTATTCTTAAAGTAAATATTTCTAGTCATTGGTTTTGGAATACGGTCGAATTCCTATAACCTAGAAGATTAGCACATGCCGTATATTGGAATTGGAGTTCCAATGGTTTAACGCGATGTACCATGAGTTTTGGAAACTTGTATAGACATGGGGTATTCGTTGGAGCGAATATTGAATGACTCATAGGTGATTCCTAATAGTTGGAAATACACACCACCGTCAATAGGAATCTCCTCGAGTCGAGTAGCATATGTAATCCTTTGACTATAGATAACATTGATTTTTTGTGAGATCCTCCACACTTAGATTCCACGTATGTCAGAAACCTTTGATGGTCTGGCCTCTAGATGTTCGTTGGGTGTGGACCGATGCACTCAGTAATCAAGTGCGAAGCAAGATATGATCCGTTGACTCGTATGTGTACCATAAGGGGTTTAGGTATCCATGTGAGTAAAGTCACGATTCTTAAATCTTTGGCCAAAGTCGATCACCTATGGTGGATCGCATCAGTTATGAAGAATCATGGAGATGTCGACATGAGATGTGCGTCTCGAAAACTTGACGATATATTCTATGTTTCCCAAGAACAACTCGGATAGCCTACGATAGAGGGATTTTTAAACATATGTGATGACCTCGACTTGTATATTTCAGAAAGGTCGTTTGTGTTCTTCGCGAATTCAGAGGTGGTCGAATTGCGTACATATTAGCTAGGCTTACATAAAGAACGTGTCTGAACTTAGAGAGTCCCAATATGAAGTGTACTCGTTGATGAGCCAATTAATTTTGATAAAATATAATATTTTATATTATAATTATCAACTAAGATAATCAAATGTTATTGGATAACATTAATTATTTACTTTGACCTAATAGGATTAATTGGATTAATTCAATAATTACACAAGGGCTTAATTGTAAAATCATAATTATCTATACCATTTGAGGATATTATGGTAAGTGTAAGTATGTAATAATAGATGGTTTTGGCTTGATTTAATTGGATTAAATCAAGGTGGCAAACATTTAACTAATACATTTCCTAATCCTTGGCTTGATTTAATTGGATTAAATCTAAGTGGGAGACATTGGAGATTAGTCACACTTAATTATACATATTTGGACAAATTAGATTAAGCCCATTTAAAAGTTGATTACAAATTTTATTAATTAAAAATTTCCTAAGTTTTGCTATAAATAGCAAGCTTTAGGAAGGTTTTAATTACAAGTACAAATACAAGCAAATTCTTGAGAGATTAGCCTAATTTAGAGAAGTGTTTAGAGAAGCTTGTGAGGTCTCTACAAAATTTCATCTAGGATAAATCAAGATTGGATCTTTTAGTGAAGCTTGGAAGCATTGGAAAAAAGATTGGATCTTGAAGTCAAGCTTACACACCTTGGAGGTTCTCCAACAATTTCAACAAAGGAGAAGTAGATTGGATCTTGCATCAAGCTTACTAGGTAATGTTTTATCTTCTCCTAAGCTATGTTTATTTGTGTATTAGATGCATGATCACATAGCTTAATATTGAATAAGATTAGTCAATTGTGTTAGGATACTTTAAAAGTATAAACACAACATGCTTGTAATTCGGTCAAAGATGTTCATGTTGGACATGAAATAATTAATAAGAGTTTGGAACTCTATATTAAAGCTTAGAGCTATGGCCACCATTCTAGAATCACTTGACCACCTTTGGGTGACCTAGAATTGTTCACGAGATATTTCTTATTGTGATTCTAAATTGGTTTGTGTATTGGATTCAAAATATACGCAAATGCATATTTAGAATAAATTTATGTTTTGTGTAAAAATATTTGATATTTTGAAAAACTTGATATTTATTCTATAACATGTGTTAATGTTGGTTTTGAAATCAAAAATTAATTTTGGTGTTTTTGAAGTGTTTAGGGAGAGCCGGAAGCAATTAGGGTCAAAGACCTTAATTCCTTCAGCTCACTGGAATGTGAGCTGAAGGAAATGAAAAATTTCAAAAGAAAACCAAAAAAAAAAAGTTCAGCGCACAGTGCACGCTGGAATTTTATTTTCGCTCATTTTGGAGCTTCCGGACTCCGATTCAGCCCTGGTTTTTTCCTATACACTCGTAATGGAATATAGTATTTCATGAAATGATTTAAATTACACCCAAACTTGATATCCATGGGTTAGATCCATTTCCACTGCCCGGGGTATCGATTCGATCTTAGGGGTTCCACAACTGCCCAAACAGTAGTATGTGTCTGAGATGTCTGTCCTCTACCACCATATGGTCCACTTGAAGTTCCTATGTCTCTAATCTGTGGGAAACCCAAACCTCGTCCACTGATACCACTGGATTATGTCCGTCTACCACGTCCTGCTGTCGGCTCAGCTCATCGAGATCCGCCACTAGTGGGACAATCTCTAGTTAAATGTCCAAACTACTGACAATCATAACACTTCTTTTCTCTGGTACATTACAGGCCGATATGACCCTCTTGATCATAGTTATAACACCGACATGGACCAGTAGGTCGATATGCTATACTCAGAGCACTCCGATCAACAGATGGTACTGTGCCTCTACTATTGACCTGCTCAGTCCGACCCCTACGGAACTATCCTCTAGGGGGTGCATTCTGTGTGCCTCTGGGTGGTAATGTTGGACAATTATGACCGATAGCGTCACTATTTGTAAAAGACATTGTGGTTTTTGTACAAATTAACTATGTGACAATGGAAATTGCATTTTATCATTTTGTAATTAGATTACTTATATATATAAATGATAAAAGTCTTTATGATTAGTTCCGGATTATAAGATATGCGACAATATCAATCCACGAAGGTTTAATCATTAAATATCCCTAGTCGTAGTATTATCGAGACCAGACATCGATAATGTAGAATAGACTAGTATTGCACTTGTGCGTGTTATGGAAGCGTAACATCATAATTTTCATATATTTAAGTATTGGATACTAATGCAAGTGTGATATGAGGTTGTGTTTACCGATGGTACGGAAACAGCTTCACTCTGGATAGACCCAGTGGAATCCCATTGGTAGTATGACTATGTGTCTATGGGAATCCGCTTCAGGGTATGTGTATTTGGTCTTAACCTGAGACTTGCATCGCTAGTACTTGCGACAATCAATACGTTTTGGTTTTGGTCATCTGAGACTTTAACAGGTTCTGTGTACGCCTCTTCTGGGTTTATTGAGAATCGTAGTGTATTGGGTGTGATGTCAAGACAGAAGTATCACTTCAGTCATATGGAGATGATGATCACGCAGGGATACAGAACCGGTTCTCTATTATTTTGCAACTATCGGGATAATATGACAAGGTCATGATTATCCGATTATAGAGACTAGTTGTTTGTGATCCGATATATGCTTCGTAAGGGACAAACACTATTCCAGCCCCAGGCCTTGCATGTGACATCAGATACTGGATCGCAATACGCAATACTATGAATACTACACCAGTTATAGATTTTATATTCCTTAAAGAATATTTCTGGAGAATTGGGTTGGCACGGCGCTTTGCTAGAAGCCAACCATGTCTCGTAAATAGGTAAAAACATGGTACTAGGTACGCACGTGTTCGGATAGTCCGACGACCGGATTTACTGCCAATATATCTAGGGATCTCAAGGGTCACTTCCTGAAGATTCACCGATGAAGTATGACTCGAACATAATTAATCTAGGATTAATTATAAGAGAGAGAAAATTAATCTAGGATTAATTGCGGAAAGATTTTATCTGGGATAAAATTCTATTAAAAGAGAGAGAACGATTAATTCGGAATCAATCGATAAAATAATATATTCGATATATTAAATGAAATTAGATTTCATAACGGAATTAAAATTAGATTTTATTTCGAGCGAACGAATTAATTTAGAATTAATTCGCGAGCTACTTTAATAGTAATTTTGCTAGGTATAATTATTTAATTAAATTTGATTTAATTACGTCGCAACGGAAAATTCGTTAATTCGGAATTAACGAACCCAAGCCCAGGATGTGTTTGCGGGCCCACTCCGATTTTGAATCAAGTGGGGCCCACATCAAGTCACATCATTAGTCACTTTAGTGATGGAAGTCACATCAACTTTTGTTGATGTGAGTTAAGTCACTTTTTGGTGATTCGGGTGGTTGGGAACATTAATTGTAATTTTCCCTCCAAACTTTTGTTTTAGCTTTTTGGAAAAGCATATACCAAAATTTGATTTTGACTTTTTGATAAGTTGTAATTGTTTTAGAAACAAAACACAAGCAAAACCAAAACTCTCCATTTTATTTCTCTTTGGCCGAAAACTACAAGAATAAAAAGGAAGATTTGTTGCAAATTTTTCTTAGTGCTAGCACACCTAAAGATTCATACAAAGGTGATAGCGAAACCTTCCCATTGAGTTTGGAATCTCAAATCACTCTAGCTTGGAGCTCAACATCATTCAAAGAAAGCTTGGAGCATTTCAAAGGAAGCAAAATTTTGTTATCAACACATCCTACCAACCGATCGTTGTAAGTATAATTTCGCTATACTTCTTTACGTATTCACATGATTTTATGCTTGAAATGATCTTGGTTTGACCTTAAAACCCCAACAATGGTATCAGAGCGCCACTTTGAGCATGATATGAAATTAGGGTTCTTAATTTAAAATTTGGGTATTTTTGATTTGAGCATGATTTGATCAAATTGTTTGTTTGAGTATGCTTAGATTATGTTAACTTAGAGTTATGCATGATCAATTTGATGAAAAATTAATTAGATTAATTTTCCCCAAAAACATTAGCTTGGCCAAATGTTGTCGAACCCTAGGTCATGGTGATTTTTTTTTTGTTTTTTAAACCATTGGATGTGTTTAAAATGCTTAGATATATTGATTTGTGATTTAATTGGATTGAAATCAAAATCGGATATAAAAATCCCTTAATTGTCGTGACCATAATAGCAAGTAAATGAGTTGATTTTGTTTCAATAATGTTGGACATGTATTGAATATAATAAAACATGATTAATTATGTAAATTGGTATTTTGGAAATGTTGATTTGAATAATTAATTATGACTATACACTTTAATTAATTAAATCATGATATTTGGAATATTAGAATTTAATTAGTTAGGCTTAATTTGGAATTGAGCTAAAATTGTTGTATTTGGGCCTAATGGGCTTGGTTGGGCCAAGTTGGTTTAGAACAATTGGATTGGATCCAAATTGGGCCTAAAACCATTCCATTAAGTCCAAATATAATAAATGGGCCTTTAAATAATTAATTGGGCCTAATGGGCCAAAATTAATTTTGTGGCAAATGGTGATTCCTTATTGGCTTTGGTTGCCAACGTCCATGCCTTAATAAATTAATTGAAAGCCCATTGGACTTTAATTAAATTGACATTGGATGTTAATTGGGCTTTGAGACCCATTAAGATTAGATTTAGAATCTAAGTCGTAAAGGCGCATTAAAAGTGTAATTATTTAATTTGGAATTAAATAATGAATTAGTATTGAATACAAATTAAATCGGATTTAAAATTGTAGTTCGATATAATTCAAGAATTCGCACTTTGAGTACTTATTCTTAAAACGAGTTGGACTCGCTCAAATCAAATCGTTGTTTGAACATTGGATGATCATTTAATTCAAAGATTAATTAATTGGATTAGATTGATTGAATAACATGCTTTGTGTGAATACATGGATGTGTTGTATGAATAATGTATATCGTATGTATATTAGATGTGTGAGGGCAATTTTGGAAATTGTTGTAATAAATTTAGAATTTATTAAATTGGACCTGCGTATCCAGCCTTTATCTCTCGATTCTTTGTATCTCAGCAATTCCCCTCAATGTAATGAGATTTCTTTGATGTATTATGTAATTGGGTAGAAGTTAGAATAGTGCTAGCCGGGGAAAGGAAATGGAGTGATTTTTTCTAGGAATAATTTGTGAGATATCCATCCGCATATCATTATTAATTTATTTACCGCGCCTTATTATGCTTTTAGAATGCATGCTTAAGGGTGTATGATGAGACCTAATCAAATATAATTAATTGGTTTCCAATTACGTGAAAAACCCTCAATCAAATATTAAACGTTTTCCTTCCATTGAATGATTCATTCTCAAGATCCAAGATTGGCATTGGTTTGTTGGCCAAAGTCAAGACCTTTGTCCATCGCGGATGTGTTTGAATCATGAAGGCTTTGTTCCATATCGTATGTCTTGCCCAAGTTTGATTTGTTGGCCAAAGTCAAGATCACTTCTTGTTCATCGACATCGATTACGAAGCTTTCCAAAGTCAATGGGTCCCGCTTAACTGGAATCATTAAGCTTGATGAGCCAAAGCCAAAGCTTAGTTGATTCAGAGGAAAAAGGTTAGGAAAATACATTAGATATATTGGCATATATATTGTATATATGTTTCGGACTAGGAGGTCCACCTACCGGATCTAGGAGTTGGATGAGATCCAATTGATCTTAGAGATCTACCTAGTTAAATATCATACAACTTGTTGGCCAAAGTCAAGGTTGTGTGTTATTTAACGGGATCCTAGCCCACTAGGAAACTAGGTTTCCCGAGTACTCAACAGATGGTTAGAGGCTCGCCGAAAAATAGTGGGAGTCCAGTATTGAATTTGCAATTTCGTTCAAATACTTGGCATTACGCGCTTTCAAATTATTTCGTCAATTAAATATTTATTAGTTGGACTAATATTTTATTATTTTTTTGTAACAGTTGGACTGTACCCAAATATCGTTAATTGAATAGTTTGACTATTGCAATTAAGTGACTGGAAAGATCGGAGTTAGAGACATTATCATTGGTGAAAATATCTTTAATGGCGCAAACTTTCCTGATTGGGATATAAACCTCAGGATTGTCTTGGGGGCTGAGAGGTGTCTATACGATAGAGAGACCTCTCGGACCTAAGCCCGGAAATGAGCAGCCGCTTGAGCTTGAGCTTTGGAAGACTCATAGCGATGACAACTCAAATGCTCAGTCCGTCATGCTCGCTGCGATGACCCCTCAATTTCGTCGCCAAAACAAGGGATTTGATCCCTATACTATGATGGAAAAATTGAAGGACCTTCATCGATCTAACTTTAGATCGCAAATGTATGAATTGCAGAAAAAGCTCTTTCGCTCACGAAAGTCAGAGGGCACATCTGTTGAGCGCCATGTGTCACAGATGATTGCTGACATTGAACAGCTAGGCCAGCTAGGCATAACCTTTGAGGCTGAGACTTATATAGATTTGATCTTGCAGTCTCTTTCTGACAGCTGGAGCGGGTTTATCATGAACTACAATATGATGAACCAAGACCATACTCTTGGAGAGCTGATGGCAATGCTGCGTGAAGCAGAAAAAGAGTTGATGAAGAGAAAAAAGCGCAAGGCGCACTTCGCTTCAATATCTCAGTCTCCCAAGGCTTGGCCGAAGGCAACTGGAGGTGTAAAGAAGAAGAAGAAGGGAAATGCCAAATCGTCAAAGTCTTCTGGGAAGGCCAAGGACAAATCCCAAAATGTATGCCTGTAGTGTGGTAAACGGGGTAATTGCAAGCGTGACTGCCGTGAGTACAAGGCGCACATGAAGGAAATCAAAGCGAGCAAGGCACCGGCTTCATGTATGTTTATTATTGAAATAAACATGTCTACTTCTAATTTTAAAAATTGGATTTTTGATTCTGTCTTTGGTACTCATATATGTACTGATCTGCAGGATCTGCGGATTGGCAGGAGACTGGCCTCAGGAGAGATTGACCTTTGCATTGGAAATGGGACTCGAGTCGTCGTTTTGGCCGTTGGGACTTATATTTTGGAACTGCCCTCGGGGCATGTACTTAATCTTTCAGACTGTTATTATGTACCTAGTTTGACTAGGATTATTATATCTGTATCTTTATTAGACCAATATGGCTATACTTTTGTTTTTAGAAACAGTGGGTGTTTTATGTATAAAAATGATATGGAGATATGCAGTGCTGATGTGAATAATGGTCTTTATATTTTGAATATAAATCAATCTCAAACATATAATGTAACAAACAAAAGGCTTAAACTAAGTAACAAAGATGAAACTTATATGTGGCATTGTCGTCTGGGAAACATTAACAAGACTCGCATATCCACACTTTCGAAGAGTGGGTACTTGGACGAATTTGATCCAAATTCATATGACGTCTGCAAATCTTGTTTATTAGGTAAAATGCCTAAAACACCTTTTAGCGATAAAGGTGCATGTGCCACCGAACTATTAGCCCTTGTTCATAGTGACGTATGTGGGCCTATGTCTAGCCAGGCTAGAGGTGGATATGAATACTTCGTAACCTTTACGGATGATGCATCGCGTTATGGTTATGTCTATCTTAAGAGACACAAGTCGAAAACCTTTGAGAAATTCAAAGAGTTTCGACACGAAGTAGAAAAACAGACCGGTAAAAGTATTAAAACATTACGGTCGGACCGTGGTGGCGAATAATTGAGCAATGGGTTTCTTGATTACGTGAAAGAGTATGGTATTCTTTCACAGTGGACTCCTCTCGGAACACCTCAATTAAACGGTGTGTCCGAACGGAGAAACCGAACTTTGTTGGACATGGTAAGGTCGATGATTAGTCGCACAGAGATACATATTTCCTTATGGGGATATACATTGAACAATGCAATACTTATTTTGAATAAGGTTCCGTCAAAGTTCGTTCAATAGACTCCGTATGAAATATTGACAGGAAAGAAACCGGGTTTCTCATTCCTGAAGATTTGGGGTTGCTGGGCATACGTCAAACATTTGGAAGGTACCAAACTAGAACCCAAATCGGATAAATACCTATTTGTAGGATATCTTAGGGAAACCAAAAGATATTACTTCTATCACCCACAAGAGAACAAAGTATTTGTTGCTCTACATATGGTTTTCCTTGAGAAGGAATTCCTAAATGCAGTGGTAAGTGGAAGGAAAGTAGAACTCGATGAAAATCGGTGTGATATTATTCTTGGCACAAAATCCTTAACGGAACATGAACAATTCATCAGGGATGAGACTGTACCACAATATAAAACAACCTGAGAGGTATGGGTTTCTGATCTCACCTCATGTAGATATTAATCTTATTGAGGAAGACGAACCAGCTACGTATGAGGAAACGATACAAGGTATCGACTTCGGTTTATGGCAAGAGGCCATGAAGTCCGAAATGGATTCCATGTACACCAACCATGTTTGGTCACTGGTTGATGCACCCGAAGGCGTAAAGCCTATTGGTTGCATATGGGTCTTCAAGAAGAAGACCGACATGGATGGCAACATACAAACGTACAAAGCTAGGCTTATTGCGAAAGGGTATCGTCAACGACATGGTGTCGATTACGACGAAACTTTTTCACCCGTTGCCACGATTAAATCCATTCGGATTATGCTTACTATTGTTGCATATTTTGATTACGAGATATGGCAGATGGACGTCAAAATCACTTTCCTTAACGGAAACCTTTTGGCGGATGTTTATATGCAACAACCTGACAGTTTTGTCATACCTAAACATGCAGACAAGGTTTGCAAGTTAAATCGATCCATTTATGGATTGAAGCAAGCATCGCGTTCTTGGAACCAATGTTTTGATGAGATCTCAAAAGAATATGATTTCGTTCAAAATGAGGATGATCCTTGTGTATATAAGAAGGTTAGTGGGAGCGCACTAACTTTCATTATCCTTTATGTCGACGATGTAGTGCTTATTGGCAATGACATTCCCATGTTACAATCGGTGAAAGCATGGCTTTCATTAAAATTCTCCATGAAGGATCTGAGAGAAGCAGCCTTTATTCTAGGAATAAAGATCTACCGAGATAGATCTAGAAAGCTGCTTGGACTCTCCCAGAGCACGCACATTGACAAAGTGTTGAAGAGGTTCAACATGGAATAGTCTAAGAGGGGACTGTTGCCAGTGTCACATGGTGTCACTCTATCTAAGGACATGTGTCCTAAAACTCAAGATGAGAGAGACAACATGAGTCGGATCCCGTTCGCTTCGGCAGTTGGATCGATCATGTATGCCATGATATGTACGCGACCTGATGTCTCGTATGCTTTGAGCATGTGTAGTCACTATCAGGCCGATCCAGGTGATGGTCACTGGATAGCGGTTAAGAATATCCTTAAGTATCTTAGACGAACTAAGGATGCTTTCTTAATCTATGGAGATGGAGAACTTAAGGTAACTGGGTATACCGATGCAAGTTTCCAAACCGATAAAGACGACTGTAAGTCATAATCTGGGTATATACTTTGTTTGAACAACAGAGCAGTAAGCTGGAAATCTTCCAAGCAAGAGACTGTTGTCGATTCAACAACAGAAGCGGAGTATATTGCTGCAGCTGTAGCAGCAAAAGAGGCAGTTTGGATTCGTAAATTCCTAATTGGATTAGGAGTAGTTCTGTTAGCAGCTGAGCCCGTTCTATTGTATTGTGACAATAACGGGGCGATAGAGCAGTCTAAGGAACCGTGGCCTCATCAACGATCCAAAGATGTTCTTTGACATTTCCATCTGATTCGTGAGATTATACATCGTGGCGATGTAAAGATCGAGAAGGTCGCATCAGAGGATAACATTGCAGATCCGCTGACGAAAGCTATTCCTCAACAAAATTTTGAGCGACATGTACATAGTTCAGGTGTTAGATGCTTAAGTGACTGGCTATAGGCCAAGTGGGAGATTGTTGGACAATTATGACCCATAGCGTCACTATTTGTAAAAGACATTATGGTTTTTGTACAAGTTAACTATGTGATAATGGAAATTGAATTTTATCATTTTGTAATTAGATTATATATATATATATATAAATGATAAAAGTCCTTATGATTAGTTTCGAATTATAAGATATGAGACAATATCAATCCACAAAGGTTTAATCATTAAATATCGCTAGTCATAGTGTTATCGAGATGGGACATCGATAATGCAGAATAGACTAGTATTGCACTTGTGCGTGTTATGGAAGCTTAACAACATAGTTCTCATATATTTAAGTATTGGATACTTGTGCAAGTGTGATAAGTGGTTGTGTTTACCGATGGTACGAAAATAGCTTCGCTCTGGATAGACCCCGCGGAATCCCATTTGTAGTATGACTATGTGTCTATGGGAATCCGCTTCAGGGTAGGTGTATTTGGTCTTAACCTGAGACTTGCATCGCTAGTACTTGCCACAATCAATACGTTTTGGTTTTGGTCATCCGAGACTTTAACAGGTTCTGTGTACGCCTCTTCTGGGTTTATTGAGAATCGTAGTGTATTGGGTGTGATGTCAAGACAGAAGTATCACTTCAGTTATATGGAGATGATGATCACGTAGGGATATAGAACCGGTTATCTATTATGTTGCAACTATCTGGATAATATGACAAGGTCATGATTATCCGATTATAGAGACTAGTTGTTTGTGATCTGATATATGCTTCGTAAGGGACAAACACTATTCTAGCCCCAGGCCTTGCATGTGACATCAGATACTGGATCGCAATACGCAATACTATGAAAACTACGCCAGTTATATATTTTATATTCGTTAAAGAATATTTCTGGAGAATTGGGTTGGCACGGCACTTTGCTAGAAGCCAACCATGTCTCGTAAATCGGTAAAAACATGGTACTAGGTACACACGTGTTCGGATAGTCCGACGACCGGATTTACTAACAACATATCCAGGGATCTCATGGGTCGCTTCCCGAAGATTCACCGATGAAGTATGACTTGAACATAATTAATCTAGGATTAATTATAAGAGAGAAAATTAATCTAAGATTAATTGCGGAAAGATTTTATCTGGGATAAAATTCTATTAAAAGAGAGAGAACGATTAATTCGGAATCAATCGATAAAATAATATATTCGATATATTAAATGAAATTAGATTTCATAATGGAATTAAAATTAGATTTTAATTCGGGCGAACGAATTAATTTAGAATTAATTCGGGAGCGACTTTAATAGTAATTTTTCTAGGCATAATTATTTAATTAAATTTGATTTAATTACGTCGCAACAGAAAATTCGTTAATTCGGAATTAACGAACCCGAGCCCGGGATGTGTTTGCGGGCCCACTCCGATTTTGAATCAAGTGGGGCCCACATCAAGTCACATCATTAGTCACTTTAGTGATGGAAGTCACATAAACTTTTGGTGATGTGAGTTAAGTCACTTTTTGGTGATGGGGTGGTTGGGAACATTAATTGTAATTTTCCCTCCAAACTTTTGTTTTAGCTTTTTGGAAAAGCATATACAAAATTTGGTTTTGACTTTTTGATAAGTTGTAATTGTTTTAGAAACAAAATACAAGCAAAACCAAAACTCTCCATTTTCTTTCTCCTTGGCCGAAAACTACAAGAACAAAAGGGAAGATTTGTTGCAAATTTTTCTTAGTGCTAGCACACCTAAAAATTCATACAAATGTGATAGAGAAACCTTCCCATTGAGTTTGGAATCTCAAATCACTCTAGCTTGGAGCTCAACATCATTCAAAGAAAGCTTGGAGCATTTCAAAGGAAGCAAAATTTTGTTATCAACACATCCTACCAACCGATCGTTGTAAGTATAATTCCGCTATACTTTATTGCGTATTCACACTTTTATCATGCTTATATGTTCTTGGGATGATCTCAAAGACCAATAGGTAACCCCCTATGACTCGGCTGCGAAGAATACTGTCTACTATTTGATTTGTCCTGTCTCTCCTCAGAAACCTCATCTCGCGCTCTTTTCATGTTCTCTCGAAAAGTTACTCTATTCTCTCTCTCGATCTTGATGTCACTTTCTGCAATCATAGCCTTGTCAACCAATACGGTATACGATAATTTCCCTAAAATCAAGATCCTCGATCTAATCTACTCTTTCAGCCCACCCTTGAATTTCTCGCACTTATCATCCTCACGCCGTATCAACTCTGGATAGTAGCGAGATAAGGAAATCATCTGCCTCTCATACTCCATCACTGTCTCTGTCGGTCCCTGAACCATGTGCTCGAACAGACAACGCTGCTCAATCCGATAGGCATAAGGAAAGTACTTCTCATTAAAAGCTTCCTCAAATATATCCCACAAGATACATTGAGGTCTTCTAGGCCCATCAATTCTCCAATAAACAGGTGATCTCAATCTATCTGTCAGTACTATCTCAGTGTGCTTCCACCAGGTCTCAGCTTTACCTCTCATCATAAAGCGGCAAACCTAACATTCTCTTGATCGGTCAAGTCTAACACGCTGAATATATGCTCAATATCATCCTTCCACTTTTCTGCAACGAGGGGATCAGCCGTGTCATGAAACTGTGGAGGCCTCAAATTAAGAAACTGATCCACCTTGCTCGTATTACCACTGCTACTCAAATGTACATTAGTCATTGGTCTTCTGGTAACCATCTGTGCAACTACATCAATAAATCTCCCCAATACATCTTCTAGGTGTGGGGCTGTCAGGGGAACTGAAGGAGCGGCATGAGTCACATTAGGTATAACCGCATGAACATCGTCAGGTGCAGCAACATGAATATTGGTGGGGGCAGCTGTCGAAAATACTGGAGGAATAGGTCTAGAACCTTCTTCAATCTCAAAAATCGGCGGAACACCAGATGAAACTACATCCAGTACAAGATCTACAGGTTGAGTATGAGGTTTCTCAATACCAATACTCGACATCCTCAAAAATCATCTAGGTCTCCCTCTCCCAAGCCGAGTACCAGTACCACGGCCATGTCCAGACATTTTCCACCAAGCATAAAATTGTCTCGTTAATACCCTCATCTAATGAAACGTGTCTACAGAACCTAAAACCCTAGGTTGTGATACCAAATCTGTCACGACCCCCCCTTAACGTCGATAATATACCATCATGCAATACTGCAGCAGAAGACCAAATCATAAAATAACTTTACCAGTCAGAATTGGGTTCACAAATCACACATAGAAGAAGCATGACTGAATCTATATGCAAGTTGAATAAATAGAGTTTTTGGATTCATAAATGGAAAGATAATAAATAATAATAAACATCATTTGTATTAAATGTTTAAGAGTATTTAGGAATCAACAACATGAACATAAAAACTTAAATACAAGATTTCATCCTTAGCTTTACCTAGGAGATTAGTTCTCCATGTAGAAGAGAGATATAGCCTGAAGAGATTGCAGCAGCATCCCGTCTGTTAGGAAGTTTCTTCATTCTTCAATTTAAAAATTGTGTTTGTGGCTATTTGTTGTGTGTTTCTCTTCTGTTTATCTCTGATTTTTCTTTTTTTTTTTTGGGTTTGGACGAAGTTGGGTTTATATAGAGACTTCCCGGAGTCATTGTCCGCATAAAAGACATCAAAATCAGGGTTTTAGGGTCTTCTGGGGTGTCGTGGCGCCAGAACTTGGGCGCCGCAGCACCCAACCTGTGGGAAATTTGTATGAGAGTGCGTAGGCGCCGTGGCTCGGTAAGTTTCTTCACTGGTTCGCGTCATATGCTTCTGATGCTCGCTGGCTCGTCCGATGCTTCCGTAAGGTCTTGAAACACACGTAATTGCTTCATTCTTCATTTTCCATTGCTCCATAATTACAAAGCACAAAATAAACATAATTAAGATTAAAACATATGATAAACAAGTCGAATTAGCAGTGTTCTAAGTACACTTTTGTGCACTTATCACAACCCCCAACCAGCTTATTGTTAGTCCCTAGCAATTCAAGTGCGAATTAAAATATGAACTAAATAAATAAAACTATCTACCACTTTTGTAGGGATCACGATTGCATTTATCGTATACAACAAGCCTTTAAACCCCTAGGTGTCCCTAGTGGACAAGTTATAGTCTCGTGAGGGCTTACAGCGAAGACAACCACAAACGTCATTCAAAACATATGCAAAAATTATTGGGTTCTCTAAGAACAATAACCAAGATAATTAAGCATAAAACATGTGAATACGAAAAGTAAAGTAGCGGAAAATGCTCACTTTGATCGGCTAAGAGGAAGTAGGAGATAAAAAAAATTCCAACCTTTCAAGTTTGCTCCAAGCTCTCCTTTGATGTATGTTGAGCTTCCAAGCTTGAATCTTGAATTCCAAACTCAAGGGTTAGTGTCCCTAACACCTTTGAATGACTCCTTGTGAAGTGCTAGCTTGCAAGATTTTGAAGAAAAATCAAGAACCAATAAGCCCTAGGCTCACGACATTTGGAGAGAAAAATAGAGGCCAATTTTCGGCCATGGAGAGAAGAAGTGTGTGATGTGTTTTTGATTTTTCAAAATCAATAATATCAATTACCAAACTAGAAAAATTGATATATGTCACTTTCACATCAATTTTAATAATGCTTGTGTAAGAAACAAGCAACCATCAAAATCCCACCAACTTCTATCAACAAAAAGTTGATAAAGCTGACTAGGTGATGTGACAAGTGTGGGCCCCACTTTAATTCAAAATCCGAGTGGGCCCGCAAACACATTCCGGGCTCGGGCTTGTTAATTCCAAATTAACGAATTTTTCGTTGCGACTTAATTAAATCAAATTTAATTAAATAATTATGCCTAGCAAAATTACTATTAAAGTCGCTCGCAAATTAATTCTAAATTAATTCGTTCGCCCGAATTAAAATCTAATTTTAATTCCGTTATGAAATCTAATTTTATTTAATATATCGAATATATTATTTTATCGATTAATTCCAAATTAATCGTTCTCTCTCTATTAATTGAATTTTATCCCAGATAAATTCTCGCCGTAATTAATCCCAGATTAATTTTCTCTCTCTCATAATTAATCCCAGATTAATTCTGTGCGAGTCATACGTCATCGGTGAATCTTCGGGAAGTGACCCATGAGATCCCTGGATATGTTGGCAGTAAATCCGGTCATCGGAGTATCCGAATACGTGCGTACTTAGTACAATGTTCTTACCGAATTACAAGACATGGTTGGCTTCTAGCAAAGCACCGTGCCTACCCAATTCTCCAGAAATATTCTTTTAAGGAATAAATAATCTATGTCAGGCGTAGTATACGTAGTATTGCGTATAGCGATCCAGTATCGAATGTCACTGATGAGCGGAAAATATATCAATATTTACCGCCCCTTTTACTTAATATTTTGTTTAGTTTCTCGGGTTTAATGAACGTTTTGATATATTTTATTTTATTTTGCAGATAAAATAATATCGGGACTCAATGAAATCATTTAGGACGAAATGTGGGTCAAATAATGGCAATTATTGGACTTGATATTTTAATTTTGGAGATTGGAAACTTGAAAGGGCGTTTTGACGAAGTGCAGTTTTGGAAATTCCAGTTTTACGCATCTGTCGTATTTTGGGCATAACCTTTTACTCAGATATCGGATTGAGCTGATTCAAGTTCCAGATTAAAGAAGACTCAAAGATCTACAACTTTGAAAGAGAAAATATTTTCGAATTCTGATGATTTCATAACTGAAATTGATGAACCATCCAGAAGTGTGTGAAGTGTAATTATTAAAAGTCATTATCAATCATTTTCAAAGCAAAATATTAATTAATTAATAATTAATAAAAATTATCAAATCAACACCAAACAAGATAAGCAATTAGTGGAGCAATTATGGATTTGATGGAGTAATTAGTGGAGAAATTAATAGTGGATTTGGTGGAGAATTTGATGGTGGCAAAATTTTGCCTATAAATACCAAGCCATTTCATTTGTAAAATTCATACTTTCTTCTTTGAAATCCTTAATAAAAAAATAAAAAGATTGTATCTAGTTTGTTTCTTTTTAGTTTTCAGTAATTAATTTTCAATTTCGTACTTTCTTTTCTTTACTTTTCAGTTTTACTTTCCGTAATTTACTTTTACGCATAACACTTTCCTTTCTTTACTTTTCAGTTTTTATTTTTCAACCATGAGGAGGTAACTTCCCTCTGCCGAGGTGAAAGGTAATTCTTTTACTGTTACTATCTTAGATTAATCTCCCTTAGACACAACATATTCACTATTCTAAAATTTGACTTAAAAAGGAATATCGCTATATTGGTCGGTGGGCTATTTAATTTAAACTGTTAAACCTGACTAAGCAAGGATACCGCCAGATTGGTCGGTTGGTAATTTAATTTTGGTTCCGCCTTTATGGCTGGTTATTTCTTTATCGCCTACATGGCAGGTTCATGGACAAATTTTACCGCCTTTATGGCTGGTCGGACTTAACTTGACTTAATCAGGGTACCGCCTATATGGTCGGTTGGTTTTAATCTCACAAGTGATTATGTTATACTAAGGGAGATATCTAAGTTAGTAATTAGTAAAAGTAATTCCTTTTATCTTGGCAGTTTATTTTCATTTACTTTCCCGCTTTTACTTTCTCGCAGTTACTTTTTAGCATTTTTATTTTATGTCTTTTAAGTTTTCATTAGCCATAGCTATGTATTGTAACTAAGTTAGTATCTAGGGTTGTGATGAATTTCAATATAACCGGTTTATAAGGGGTTAGATTATAGGTTGGGTAATTTAAAGATTTATTTATTGAGTCTTAATCTTAATGCTTTTTATTAACTGGCCATTAATAAAATTGATTAGGTAAACTTAAAAAGAACTAGACATAGGGATTTTAAGTTTAAGACCTTAGACTCAATAACCCACGATCTTCATTGAGGATAGATAACCCTTTTAATAGATTTCCTTACAGGATAGGAATATACCTGTCGGGCGGGGGTAGCCATAATTGGAACTTAATCTTAATGAATCTAGGTAATTTGGTTGACATAGACATATGGTTCAATTGGATTATACTAGGTATTTGAAATTGACCATCGGAAGAGGCTTTTACATAAATTAGTGTTCCATGTTAATAAATCAATATATTACCCAACTTTAAGATAACTACTTCATCTTCTAAATAATATTGGAATTAATCACACCCTGGATAGTTTTTATAAATTTGGATTTTTCTCAACCTACTTTTAAGCAATTTTATTTACTTGTTTTAAATTTAGAATCATCGTCATTTCAAATCAATCAATCAAACAACCTGTTAGATACTGGTAATCAGTTGGCCCTAAAATTAATAACAAAAAGGTTTTAAGTTCTCGTGGGATCGATACTTTTTATACTACTTTAACGATACGTGCGCTTGCGTTATACGTGTGTGATTACGCCGGTCAAGTTTTTGGCGCCGTTGCCGGGGAACTATTTATCTTTTACTATTAGTTTAGGGGGTTAGATACGTTACTTGTATCTAATTTTTTTTACTTATTGTTTTTGTTTTCTTGTGTTTCAGGTTCTCAGAAACTTCATGAGACGAACCAGAAGCTTTGAACTCCGACCACTTGACCCAAAAATAGAAAGAACCATCAGACAGTTGAGAAGGGAAAGGCGAGAAGGCCAAGAAGCTTTAGTCAACATGGAACCTGAACCTTTGAACGTTGCACCACCAATTCCCATTCGAGACAGAACCATTCCGGTGGTTGACAGACTCATTTCCTGTATTGTACTTCCTCTCCTTACCAGCAAATGCGCGTGTGACATCAAAACATGCATTCAGATGATTCAGCAGTCAGTTCAGTTCGGGGGGAATGCAACTGAAGATCCTAATTCCCACATCAGCAACTTCCTGGATGTTTGCGGCACTTTTAACTACAACAGAGCATCAGAAGAAGCAATGAGACTGCGAGTTTTTCCATATTCCCTGAAGGACAGAGCTAAAGCTTGGCTACATTCACTACCAGCAGGTTCTATCACAACTTGGAACACTTTAGCCCCCAAATTTTTTGCAAAGTACTTTCCACCAGCCAGAACCGGAAAATTGAGGAATGACATCACATCCTTTGTACAACAAGATTCAGAATCCCTCTGCGAAGTTTGGGAAAGGTACAAAGATTTGCTCCGGAAATGTCCTCACCATGAGATTCCAAAATGGCTTCAAGTCCAAACATTCTATAATGGACTTTCTGGAATAATGAGAACCACAATCGATGCTGCTGCTGCTGGAGGAGCTTAATGGCAAAAGGAGAAGATCAAGCCTGGGAACTAATCGAAGAAATGGCCAACAACAATTCCTTGTGGCCAACAGAAAGGAGCATGATCCAAAGAATTGCAGGAATTTATGAAGTTGGAGCAAACACAGCAGTGAATACCAGGCTGGATCAGATATGCAAATGTCAAGAAACACTTAGCACGCAAGTTGTGAACATCGCTGGATCCACAAGTTCATCATATAAAGGAGCACCAGAACCAGTTCAGCAGGAAGAGACAGTGAATTTTGTCAACAATTTCAACAGACAAGGGAACAATCCATATTCCAACACCTACAACCCAGGATGGAGGAATCATCCCAATTTATCATGGAGCAACAATTCAGGCCAACAGCAGAACTATCCACCACCTAAATTCCAACAACAGAATAAAAGCCAGGATCAGGCAAATGAACCAGGAATAACAGAAGAGTTGACCCACTTGAAAAAGTTAGAAGCAAAACACGACTCTCAAGCAGCAAGATATGATACTATGTTTCAATCCCAATCAGTATTAATTCAAAGTCAATCTGCTTCTATTAAAGCACTGGAGAATCAAATGGGACAACTGGCAAATGCTCAGAGTTACAGACCGCCAGGTACCCTTCCTAGCAACACAGAGCCAAATCCAAGAAACATGGGGAATGAACAATGTCATGCCATCATGTTAAAGAGCGGTACTGAAATCAACAAAGATGTTGGAGTCAATTCAACTGCTGAGGAAGTTCCAAAAGAAACAAAGCAACAAATGGAGGGAAAAAGAAGCAAAGGAAAAAGAACAGATCACTCCACCTCCACCTTTTCCTCAACGTCTTCAGAAGAACAAATTGGACAAGCAGTTTTCTCGGTTCCTGGAGATCTTCAAAAAGCTGCATATCAACATTCCATTTGCAGAAGCGTTGGAACAAATGCCCACCTATGCCAAATTCATGAAAGATATTCTTTCACGAAAGCGGAGATTGGGAGATTACGAGACAGTAGCATTAACAGAAGAATGCAGTGCTATCATTCAGAGGAAACTTCCCCCGAAGTTGAAAGATCCTGGCAGTTTCACTGTTCCTTGCGTCATAGGAGAACATAACTTTGGTAAGGCTTTGTGTGATTTAGGTGCGAGTGTTAACTTGATGCCTTTTCTATTTTCAGGAAATTACAGATTGGAGAAACAATGCCAACTTCAGTCTCACTGCAACCTGCTGATAGAACGCTCGTATTTCCAAGAGGCGTAGTTGAGGATGTGCTGGTCAAGGTTGAAAAATTCATTTTCCCAGCAGATTTTATTGTCCTTGATATGGAGGAAGACGCAAACGTACCAATCATCCTTGGGAGACCATTCTTGGCTACAGGTCGAACCATTATTGATGTACAAAAAGGAGAATTAACCATGAGGGTACAGGACCAAGAAGTAACATTCAATGTTTTCAAGGCCATGAATTTCCCAGATGATGAAAAGAAGGAGGAATGTTTCAGACTCGATGTGATATACAGTACCATTCAGAACTCCAATGCAATGCAAAGTTCTACTGACAAACTTAAAACATGTCAATTGCCTGTGGAGCCTAAAGATAAAGCGTCTTTTGTACTGAAGGAGCCAATTCTTGCACTACAAGCAACAGAAGAGAAAAATTCCACCAGCTCAACGAATTGGAGGAATTTCACAATCAGCCTTTTGAAGATGCCAAATTGTACAAAGAAAAGGGCAAGAAAGAAGACATGAGAAGAGAAGTTAGTGCGCATACAACTGGAACCAGGGCAGAAGGTACTGTTAAACAAATCAAGGGTGAAATTCTTCCCATGGAAGCCAAATCACGGTGGTCAGGTCCATTTGTGATCACCAAAGTTTTACCAAATAGAGCCGTTGAGATACATGATCCTGATGCTAACAAAACTTTCAAGGTTAAAAACAAGCGTGTCAAGCACTACTGGGGAGAATCATTTGAGCGACAAAAAGAAAGTGTTACACTTTCAGATCCAGCTTAACGTTCGAGAAGCCAAGTCTGGCTGACGACTTTAAACTTAGCGCTCGCAGGGAGGCAACCCATGCAATTTGTATATATATTGTGATTTGGTGTGTTTTATTTTTGTGTGTTTAATTTTTGCAGGATTAGTCATTTCAAAATGGAAGATGCTCTCGCAAATCTTCGCAAGCAATTTCCTTCTCTCCCTCAAAAATCTCTGATGAAAGTTTACAAAGCTCGCTTGGAACGGATGAGGTTACTGACAATTCACGGTGTTCCTAATGATATTCGTTGGGTAATTGAAGCACGAGTCCGATTGGCAGGTGAGTCTTCTGACTCTTTTATTTCACATCTGCCTGGTTTTGGAAGAAGCACCTATGCAAAGAAACGAAGAGCTAAGCAAATGGGTGTTTGTTTCAAATGTGCACGTGGAATTGCAATACTCGTTGTCGTTCTTTAGGAATGGTGTCTGATAATCGCGAAGACAAAATTAAATTCATTAGGGATGGCTTGAGTAAGGAGTCTTTAGATGATCTATCTTCGACTCTTGAGACGCATCCCAAATGGATATGTTCATATAGCCATTCGCAAATTACATACACAATTTCAAAAGAAAGACAACAGTTAAGTCTTGGGAATCTGACTCAAAAAGACCCTGTTTGCCAATTTATAAGAAAATTGGATGGGAAGCTTGTCCCTGACGCATAGACGTCAATCAAGCCGTTACTTTTCTTGTACATATTATATCTCTTTGTCTTTTTCTAATAATTGTGATTTGTTTTGTTGTTTTCTTTTATTTTCTCCGACAGGATCCAGATTTTTTTTACTATCACGATTTATTTTATATTTTGATACTAATCGTCCTCTGGAAGATACTTGTGCTATTTTTACTCACCCTTTCAGGTACTATAAATTCAGCTCGTCATTGCACTTTTGAAGGCATCCTGATTTGAGAAAGAAATACATAAAAACATGGAAGCCACTTCAAGAAGACGAGTTGAAAACATTTGTGTGTTTTGCGGTAGTAGTGTAGTAGTGTTGGAACTAAGCCACAATACATAGAAGCAGCACAGGAATTGGGTCGAGTCTTAGCTGCAAGGAATATGCACTTAATATATGGCGGAGGCAATCTTGGACTAATGGGGATCGTTTCAAAGGCTGTACAGGAAGGAGGCAGTCATGTTTTGGGAATCATCCCAAAACCCTTGGCAGAGGCAAATCTTATTGGTCATCAAACGGAGGAGAGGAACTGATCGTGCCAGGTATGTCTGAACGACTGGTAGAAATGATTAACCGTGCTGATGCTTTTATCGCTTTGCCAGGTGGCTTGGGTACATTGGAGGAAATTTTTATAGTATTATCTTGGGCGAACCTGAACATACACCAGAAACCGCTTGGACTGCTCAACGTTGATGGATTTTATGATTTTCTTTGTGTGTTTCTTGATGATGCTCGGAGAAATGGGTTCGTGTCAAAACCTATGAAAGAACTCCTCTTTACTGCCAGAACTGCTCCGGATCTAATAGACCAACTCATAGCCTATGAACCACAAGTTGACCCTATCCTTTCAAAGATAAATTGGTCCGAGGACAATCGTGGTAAGAGGCGTCGGATTAATCTGGATCTTAACCTTTAATTTTCTGTAGATTTTCAGCTAACCAGGTACGACCTTCTTAACTCTCCTATTACTGTTTAAGACATTGGGGACAATGTCTCATTTAGGTTTGGGGGAGGAAATTAGTTGATTAGTACCTTGTTTTAGTTGTATGTTGTTTTTATTTTTAGTCCAAATTTTTCGAAAAATCAAAAAAATTGAAAATTTTCAAAAATTACAAAAAAATTTTTTGTTTTTTTGTTTTTATTTTGACTAAAAAGGTTGAAATTGGTAAGAGATAGCTGAGTAAGGAGTTTCCACTCCTGAGACGTATCTCAAACCTAATTCGAAACAAGTTAATTTTTTTTTTCCTTTTGAATTATTTAATTTGTGAATTCTCCTTAAAACTGACTAAAAATGAATCTTCATATGCTCAGTTAACAGATATTATCAACATATATAGTAACATACGGACATGAGCTAAATTGAAAAGTTTGTAATATTCACTGCTCTAGTTTAATTGGAAGAAACATCTCAAAAAGCAATGGAGTAAAAAAAAAAAAAAAAAAAAAAACGTCTGAGATCCGAGTTATTAAGTTTGTAAGGGTGTTTTAACACCTAGTGCCCTAAAACCAACTGGTTTGGGAGTCACTGGCCCAAAGCTCGTTACATGGATCAAAGATGCTGCAAAAAATATATCTGAAGTCTGAGTAATTAAGTCCGTAGGGATGTCTTAACACCTGGTGCCCTAAAACCAACTGGTTTGGGAGCCACCGACCCAACACTCGTACATAGATGGAAGATATTGTATATAAATAAAAAATAGAGAAAAAATCAAAGAAAAAAAATCAGAAAAAAATGAGAAAAATTATTCCATTGCTATAAAAAAAGGTGTGTGTGAAATTTGATAGAACTTTAGGACAAAAATATTACTCTCTTATCAACTGCACTTATGACTGTTGTGGGAAAAAATGAGTTGATTATATTTTGTTAGCTGTGTATATGGAGAATGGTAATTAAAAATAATCGGAGAGTTTACTTATTTAGTAATTTAGAAAGAAACAAAACAACTAGTAACTTGGAGTAGAAGTTTCACCTGATTAGTCACTAACATCTTTATTCTCTTTTCTCTTGTCTTTTTGCTTTTTTGTGCATTAGTTTTATTATTTTTACTTTTGTAAACGTTTGTGGGTATCGTTCCTGTAAGCCCTCACGAGACTACAAACTCGTCCACTAGGGACACCTAGGGGTTTAAAGGCTTGTTGCATACGCTAAATACAACCGTGATCCCTACGAAAAGTGGCTTAGTTTAATTTTAATTTTATTTTGTTGTTTTGCTCGAGGACTAGCAAATGTTAGGTTTGGGGGTCTGATGAGCGGAAAATATATCAATATTTACCGCCCCTTTTACTTAATATTTTGTTTAGTTTCTCGGGTTTGATGAACGTTTTGATATGTTTTATTTTATTTTGCAGATAAAATAATATCGGGACTCAATGAAATTATAGGACGAAATGTGGGTCAAATAATGGCAATTATTGGACTTGATATTTTAATTTTGGAGATTGGAGATTGGAAACTTGAAAGGGCGTTTTGACGAAGTGCAGTTTTGGGAAATTCCAGTTTGCGCATCTGTCATATTTTGGGCATAACCTTTTACTCAGATATCGGATTGAGCTGATTCAATTCCAGATTAAAGAAGACTCAAAATCTACAACTTTTAAAAGAGAAATATTTTCGAATTCGGATGATTTCATGACCGAAATTGATGAACCATCCAGAAGTGTGTGAAGTGTAATTATTAAAAGTCATTATCAATCATTTTCAAAGCAAAATATTAATTAATTAATAATTAATGAAAATTATCAAATCAACCACCAAAAAAGATAAGCAATTAGTTTAGCAATTATGGATTTGATGGAGTAATTAGTGGAGAAATTAATAATGGATTTGGTGGAGAATTTGATGGATGATTTGATGGTGGCAAAATTTTGCCTATAAATACCACGCCATTTCATTTGTAAAATTCATACTTTCTTCTTTGAAATCCTTAATAAAAAAATAAAAAGATTGTATCTAGTTGTTTCTTTTTAGTTTTCAGTAATTAATTTTCATTTCGCACTTTCTTTTCTTTACTTTTCAGTTTACTTTTCGTAATTTACTTTACGCATAACACTTTCCTTTCTTTACTTTTTCAGTTTTTATTTTTCAACCATGAGGAGGTAACTTCCCTCTGCCGAGGTGAGGTAATTCTTTTACTGTTACTATCTTAGATTAATCTCCCTTAGACACAACATATTCACTATTCTAAAATTTGACTTAAAAAAGAATACCGCTATATTAGTCGGTGGGCTATTTAATTTAAACTGTTAAACCTGACTAAGCAAGGATACCGCCAGATTGGTCGGTTGGTAATTTAATTTGGTTCCGCCTTTATGGCTGGTTATTTCTTTATCGCCTACATGGCAGGTTCATGGACAAATTTTACCGCCTTTATGGCTGGTCGGACTTAACTTGACTTAATCAGGGTACCGCCTATATGGTCGGTTGGTTTTAATCTCACAAGTGATTATGTTATACTAAGGGAGATATCTAAGTTAGTAATTAGTAAAAGTAATTCCTTTTATCTTGGCAGTTTATTTTCATTTACTTTCCCGCTTTTACTTTCTCGCAGTTACTTTTTCGCATTTTTATTTTATGTCTTTTAAGTTTTCATTAGCCATAGCTATGTATTGTAACTAAGTTAGTATCTAGGGTTGTGATGAATTTCAATATAACCGGTTTATAAGGGGTTAGATTATAGGTTGGGTAATTTAAAGATTTATTTATTGAGTCTTAATCTTAATGCATTTTATTAACTGGCCATTAATAAAATTGATTAGGTAAACTTAAAAAGAACTAGACATAGGATTTTTAAGTTTAAGACCTTAGACTCAATAACCCACGATCTTCCTTGAGGATAGATAACCCTTTTAATAGATTTCCTTACAGGATAGGAATATACCTGTCGGGGGGGGGTAGCCATAATTGGAACTTAATCTTAATGAATCTAGGTAATTTGGTTGACATAGACATATGGTTCAATTGGATTATACTAGGTATTTGAAATTGACCATCGGAAGAGGCTTTTACATAAATTAGTGTTCCAGGTTAATAAATCAATATTACCCCACTTTAAGATAACAATACTTCATCTTCTAAATAATATTGGAATTAATCACAACCCTGGATTTTTTTTATAAATTTGGATTTTTCTCAACCTACTTTTAAGCAATTTTATTTACTTGTTTTAAATTTAGAATCATCGTCATTTCAAATCAATCAATCAAACAACTGTTAGATACTGGTAATCAGTTGGCCCCATAAATTAATAACAAAAGGTTTTAAGTTCTCGTGGGATCGATACTTTTTATACTACTTTAACGATATGTGCGCTTGCGTTATACGTGTGTGTTACACCGGTCAAGTTTTTGGCGCCGTTGCCGGGAACTATTTATCTTTTACTATTAGTTTAGGGGTTAGATACGTTACTTGTATCTAATTTTTTTTTACTTATTGTTTTTGTTTTCTTGTGTTTCAGGTTCTCAGAAACTTCATGAGACGAACCAGAAGCTTTGAACTCCGACCGCTTGACCCAAAAATAGAAAAAACCATCAGACAGTTGAGAAATGAAATGCGAGAAGGCCAAGAAGCTTTAGTCAACATGGAACCTGAACCTTTGAACGTTGCACCACCAATTCCCATTCGAGACAGAACTATTCCGGTGGTTGACAGACTCATTTCCTGTATTGTACTTCCTCTCTCTACCAGCAAATGCGTGTGACATCAAAACATGCATTCAGATGATTCAGCAGTCAGTTCAGTTCGGGGGGATGCAACTGAAGATCCTAATTCCCACATCAGCAACTTCCTGGAAGTTTGCGGCACTTTTAACTACAACAGAGCATCAGAAGAAGCAATGAGACTGCGAGTTTTTCCATATTCCCTGAAGGACAGAGCTAAAGCTTGGCTACATTCACTACTAGCAGGTTCTATCACAACTTGGAACACTTTAGCCACCAAATTTCTTGCAAAGTACTTTCCACCAGCCAGAACCGAAAAATTGAGGAATGACATCACATCCTTTGTACAACAAGATTCAGAATCCCTCTGCGAAGTTTGGGAAAGGTACAAAGATTTGCTCCGGAAATGTCCTCACCATGAGATTCCAAAATGGCTTCAAGTCCAAACTTCTATAATGGACTTTCTGGAATAATGAGAACCACAATCGATGCTGCTGCTGGAGGAGCTTTAATGGCAAAAGGAGCTGATCAAGCCTGGGAACTAATCGAAGAAATGGCCACACAATTCCTTGTGGCCAACAGAAAGGAGCATGATCCAAAGAATTGCAGGAATTTATGAAGTTGGAGCAAACACAGCAGTGAATACCAGGCTGGATCAGATATGAAAATGTCAAGAAACACTTAGCACGCAAGTTGTGAACATCGCTGGATCCACAAGTTCATCATATAAAGGAGCACCAGAACCAGTTCAGCAGAAAGAGACAGTGAATTTTGTCAACAATTTCAACAGACAAGGGAACAATCCATATTCCAACACCTACAACCCAGGATGGAGGAATCATCCCAATTTATCATGGAGCAACAATTCAGGCCAACAGCAGAACTATCCACCACCTGAATTCCAACAACAGAACAAAAGCCAGGATCAGGCAAATGAACCAGGAATAACAGAAGTGTTGACCCACTTGAAAAAGTTAGAAGCAAAACACGACTCTCAAGCAGCAAGATATGATACTATGTTTCAATCCCAATCAGTATTAATTCAAAGTCAATCTGCTTCTATTAAAGCACTGGAGAATCAAATGGGACAACTGGCAAATGCTTAGAGTTACAGACCGCCAGGTACCCTTCCTAGCAACACAGAGCCAAATCCAAGAAACATGGGGAATGAACAATGTCATGCCATCATGTTAAAGAGCGGTACTGAAATCAACAAAGATGTTGGAGTCAATTCAACTGCTGAGGAAGTTCCAAAAGAAACAAAGCAACAAATGGAGGAAAAAGAAGCAAAGGAAAAAGAACAGATCACTCCACCTCCACCTTTTCCTCAACGTCTTCAGAAGAACAAATTGGACAGCAGTTTTCTCGGTTCCTGGAGATCTTCAAAAAGCTGCATATCAACATTCCATTTGCAGAAGCGTTGGAACAAATGCCCACCTATGGCCAAATTCATGAAAGATATTCTTTCACGAAAGCAGAGATTGGGAGATTACGAGACAATAGCATTAACAGAAGAATGCAGTGCTATCATTCAGAGGAAACTTCCCCCGAAGTTGAAAGATCCTGGCAGTTTCAATGTTCCTTGTGTCATAGGAGAACATAACTTTGGTAAGGCTTTGTGTGATTTAGGTGCGAGTGTTAACTTGATGCCTTTTTCTATTTTCAGGAAACTGCGGATTGGAGAAACAATGCCAACTTCAGTCTCACTGCAACTTGCTGATAGAATCTCGTATTTCCAAGAGGCGTAGTTGAGGATGTGCTGGTCAAGGTTGAAAAATTCATTTTCCCAGCAGATTTTATTGTCCTTGATATGGAGGAAGACGCAAACGTACCAATCATCCTTGGGAGACCATTCTTGGCTACAGGTCGAACCATTATTGATGTACAAAAAGGAGAATTAACCATGAGGGTACAGGACCAAGAAGTAACATTCAATGTTTTCAAGGCCATGAATTTCCCAGATGATGAAAAGAAGGAGGATGTTTTCAGACTCGATGTGATATACAGTACCATTCAGAACTCCAATGCAATGCAAAGTTCTACTGACAAACTTAAAACATGTCAATTGTCTGTGGAGCCTAAAGATAAAGCGTCTTTTGTACTGAAGGAGCCAATTCTTGCACTACAAGCAACAGAAGAGAAAAAATTCCACCAGCTCAACGAATTGGAGGAATTTCACAATCAGCCTTTTGAGGATGCCAAATTGTACAAAGAAAAGGCAAGAAAAGACATGATGAGAAGTTAGTGCGCATACAACTGGAACCAGGGCAGAAGGTACTGTTAAACAAATCAAGGGTGAAATTCTTCCCATGGAAGCCAAAATCACGGTGGTCAGGTCCATTTGTGATCACCAAAGTTTTACCAAATAGAGCCGTTGAGATACATGATCCTGATGCTAACAAAACTTTCAAGGTTAAAAACAAGCGTGTGAAGCACTACTGGGGAGAATCATTTGAGCGACAAAAAGAAAGTGTTACACTTTCAGATCCAGTTTAACGTTCGAGAAGCCAAGTCTGGCTGACGACTTTAAACTTAGCTCTCGCAGGGAGGCAACCCATGCAATTTGTATATATATTGTGATTTGGTGTGTTTTATTTTTGTGTGTTTAATTTTTGCAGGATTAGTCATTTCAAAATGGAAGATGCTCTCGCAAATCTTCGCAAGCAATTTCCTTCTCTCCCTCAAAAATCTCTGATGAAAGTTTACAAAGCTCGCTTGGAACGGATGAGGTTACTGACAATTCACGGTGTTCCTAATGATATTCGTTGGGTAATTGAAGCACGAGTCCGATTGGCAGGTGAGTCTTCTGACTCTTTTATTTCACATCTGCCTGGTTTTGGAAGAAGCACCTATGCAAAGAAACGAAGAGCTAAGCAAATGGGTGTTTGTTTCAAATGTGCACGTTGGAATTGTAATACTCGTTGTCGTTCTTTAGGAATGGTGTCTGATAATCGCGAAGACAAAATTAAATTCATTAGGGATGGCTTGAGTAATGAGTCTTTAGATGATCTATCTTCGACTCTTGAGACGCATCCCAATGAATATATTCATATAGCCATTCGCAAATTACATACACAATTTCTAAAAGAAAGACAACAGTTAAGTCTTGGGAATCTGACTCAAAAAGACCCTGTTTGCCAATTTATAAGAAAATTGGATGGGAAGCTTGTCCCTGACGCATAGATGTCAATCAAGCCGTTACTTTTCTTGTACATATTATATCTCTTGTCTTTTTCTAATAATTCTGATTTTTTTGTTGTTTTCTTTTATTTTCTCTCCGACAGGATCCAGATTTTTTTTACTATCACGATTTATTTTACTATTTTGATACTAATTGTCCTCTGGAAGATACTTGTGCTATTTTTACTCACCCTTTTCAGGTACTATAAATTCAGCTCGTCAATGCACTTTTGAAGGCATCCTGATTTGAGAAAGAAATACATAAAAACATGGAAGCCACTTCAAGAAGACGAGTTGAAAACATTTGTGTGTTTTGCGGTAGTAGTGTTGGAACTAAGCCACAATACATAGAAGCAGCACAAGAGTTGGGTCGAGTCTTAGCAGCAAGGAATATGCACTTAATATATGGCGGAGGCAATCTTGGACTAATGGGGATCGTTTCAAAGGCTGTACAGGAAGGAGGCAGTAACGTTTTGGGAATCATCCCAAAACCCTTGGCAGAGGCAAATCTTATTGGTTCATCAAACGGAGAGGAACTGATCGTGCCAGGTATGTCTGAACGACTGGTAGAAATGATTAACTGTGCTGATGCTTTTATCGCTTTGCCAGGTGGCTTGGGTACATTGGAGGAAATATTTATAGTATTATCTTGGGCGAACCTGAACATACACCAGAAACCGCTTGGACTGCTCAACGTTGATGGATTTTATGATTTTCTTTGTGTGTTTCTTGATGATGCTCGGAGAAATGGGTTCGTGTCAAAACCTATGAAAGAACTCCTCTTTACTGCCAGAACTGCTCCGGATCTAATAGACCAACTCATAGCCTATGAACCACAAGTTGACCCTATCCTTTCAAAGATAAATTGGTCCGAGGACAATCGTGGTAAGAGGCGTCGGATTAATCTGGATCTTAACCTTAATTTTCTGTAGATTTTCAGCTAACCAGGTACGACCTTCTTAACTCTCCTATTACTGTTTAAGACATTGGGGACAATGTCTCATTTAGGTTTGGGGGAGAAATTAGTTGATTAGTACCTTGTTTTAGTTTGTATGTTGTTTTTATTTTTAGTCCAAAATTTTTCGAAAAATACAAAAAAATTGAAAAATTTTCAAGAAAATTACAAAAATATTTTTTGTTTTTTTTGTTTTTATTTTGACTAAAAGGTGAAATTGGTAAAGATAGCTGAGTAAGGAGTTTCCACTCCTGAGACGTATCTCAAACCTAATTCGAAACAAGTTAATTTTTGTTTATTTTCCTTTTGAATTATTTAATTTGTGAATTCTCCTTAAAACTGACTAAAAATGAATCTTCATATGCTCAGTTAACAGATATTATCAACATATATAGTAACATACAGACATGAGCTAAATTGAAAAGTTTGTAATATTCAGTGCTCTAGTTTAAATTGGAAGAAACATCTCAAAAAGCAATGGAGTAAAAAAAAAAAAAAAAAAAAAAAAACGTCTGAGATCCGAGTTATTAAGTTGTAAGGGTGTTTTAACATCTAGTGCCCTAAAACCAACTGGTTTGGGAGTCACTGGCACAAAGCTCGTTACATGGATCAAAGATGCTGCAAAAATATATCTGAAGTCTGAGTAATTAAGTCCGTAGGGGTGTCTTAACACCTGGTGCCCTAAAACCAACTGGTTTGGGAGCCACCGACCCAACACTCGTTACATAGATGGAAGATATTGTATATAAATAAAAAATAGAGAAAAATCAAAGAAAAAATCAGAAAAATGAGAAAAATTATTCCATTGCTATAAAAAAAATGTGTAAATTTGATAGAACTTTAGGACAAAAATATTACTCTCTTATCAACTGCACTTATGACTGTTGTGGGCAAAAATGAGTTGATTAATATTTTGTTAGCTGTGTATATGGAGAATGGTAAAAATAATCGGAGAGTTTACTTATTTAGTAATTTAGAAAGAAACAAAACAACTAGTAACTTGGAGTAGAAGTTTCACCTGATTAGTCACTAACATCTTTATTCTATTTTCTCTTGTCTTTTTGCTTTTGTGTGCATTAGTTTTATTATTTTCTACTTTTGTAAAACGTTTGTGGGTATCGTTCCTGTAAGCCCTCACGAGACTACAACTCGTCCACTAGGGACACCTAGGGGTTTAAAGGCTTGTTGCATACGCTAAATGCAACCGTGATCCCTACGAAAGTGGCTTAGTTTAATTTTAATTTTATTTTGTTGTTTTGCTCGAGGACTAGCAAAATGTTAGGTTTGCGGGTGTGATGAGCGGAAAATATATCAATATTTACCGCCCCTTTTACTTAATATTTTGTTTAGTTTCTCGGGTTTAATGAACGTTTTGATAAGTTTTATTTTATTTTACAGATAAAATAATATCGGGACTCAATGAAATCATTTAGGACGAAATGTGGGTCAAACAAATGGCAATTATTGGACTTGATATTTTAATTTTGGAGATTGGAAACTTGAAAGGGCGTTTTGACGAAGTGCAGTTTTGGAAATTCCAGTTTTGTGTATCTGTCATATTTTGGACATAACTTTTTACTCAGATATTGGATTGAGCTGATTCAAGTTCCAGATTAAAGAATACTCAAAGCTCTACAACTTTGAAAGAGAAAATATTTTCGAATTCTGATGATTTCATGACCGAAATTGATGAACCATCCAGACGTGTGTGAAATGTAATTATTAAAAGTCATTATCAATCATTTTCAAAGCAAAATATTAATTAATTAATAATTAATAAAAATTATCAAATCAACACCAAACAAGATAAGCAATTAGTGGAGCAATTATGGATTTGATGGAGTAATTAGTGGAGAAATTAATAATGGATTTGGTGGAGAATTTGATGGATGATTTGATGGTGGCAAAATTTTGCCTATAAATACCACGCCATTTCATTTGTAAAATTCATACTTTCTTCTTTGAAATCCTTAATAAAAAAATAAAAAGATTGTATCTAGTTTGTTTCTTTTTAGTTTTCAGTAATTAATTTTCAATTTCGCACTTTCTTTTCTTTACTTTTCAGTTTTACTTTCCGTAATTTACTTTTACGCATAACACTTTCCTTTCTTTACTTTTTCAGTTTTTATTTTTCAACCATGAGGAGGTAACTTCCCTCTGCCGAGGTGAAAGGTAATTCTTTTACTGTTACTATCTTAGATTAATCTCCCTTAGACACAACATATTCACTATTCTAAAATTTGACTTAAAAAGGAATACCGCTATATTGGTCGGTGGGCTATTTAATTTAAACTGTTAAACCTGACTAAGCAAGGATACCGCCAGATTGGTCGGTTGGTAATTTAATTTTGGTTCCGCCTTTATGGCTGGTTATTTCTTTATCGCCTACATGGCAGGTTCATGGACAAATTTTACCGCCTTTATGGCTGGTCGGACTTAACTTGACTTAATCAGGGTACCGCCTATATGGTCGGTTGGTTTTAATCTCACAAGTGATTATGTTATACTAAGGGAGATATCTAAGTTAGTAATTAGTAAAAGTAATTCCTTTTATCTTGGCAGTTTATTTTCATTTACTTTCCCGCTTTTACTTTCTCGCAGTTACTTTTTAGCATTTTTATTTTATGTTCATTAGCCATAGCTATGTATTGTAATGATGAATTTCAATATAACCGGTTTATAAGGGGTTAGATTATAGGTTGGGTAATTTAAAGATTTATTTATTGAGTCTTAATCTTAATGCTTTTTATTAACTGGCCATTAATAAAATTGATTAGGTAAACTTAAAAAGAACTAGACATAGGGATTTTAAGTTTAAGACCTTAGACTCAATAACCCACGATCTTCCTTGAGGATAGATAACCCTTTTAATAGATTTCCTTACAGGATAGGAATAAACCTGTCGGGCGGGGGTAGCCATAATTGGAACTTAATCTTAATGAATCTAGGTAATTTGGTTGACATAGACATATGGTTCAATTGGATTATACTAGGTATTTGAAATTGACCATCGGAATAGGCTTTTACATAAATTAGTGTTCCAGGTTAATAAATCAATATATTACCCAACTTTAAGATAACTACTTCATCTTCTAAATAATATTGGAATTAATCACAACCCTGGATAGTTTTTATAAATTTGGATTTTTCTCAACCTACTTTTAAGCAATTTTATTTACTTGTTTTAAATTTAGAATCATCGTCATTTCAAATCAATCAATCAAACAACCTGTTAGATACTGGTAATCAGTTGGCCCCATAAATTAATAACAAAAAGGTTTTAAGTTCTCGTGGGATCGATACTTTTTATACTACTTTAACGATACGTGCGCTTGCGTTATACGTGTGTGATTACACCGGTCAAGTTTTTGGCGCCGTTGCCGGGGAACTATTTATCTTTTACTATTAGTTTAGGGGTTAGATACGTTACTTGTATCTAATTTTTTTTACTTATTGTTTTTATTTTCTTGTGTTTCAGGTTCTCAGAAACTTCATGAGACGAACCAGAAGCTTTGAACTCCGACCGCTTGACCCAAAAATAGAAAGAACCATCAGACAGTTGAGAAGGGAAATGCGAGAAGGCCAAGAAGCTTTAGTCAACATGGAACCTGAACCTTTGAACGTTGTACCACCAATTCCCATTCGAGACAGAACCATTCCGGTGGTTGACAGACTCATTTCCTGTATTGTACTTCCTCTCTTACCAGCAAATGCGTGTGACATCAAAACATGCATTCAGATGATTCAGCAGTCGGTTTTTCTCATACGTAGCCGGTTATTCTTCCTCAATAAGATTGACATCTTCATGAGGTGAGATCAGAAACCCATACCTCCCAGGTTGTTTTCTGAATCTCTCCGACTTGCGCAATTTTTTTGTATTCGAAGATTATGGTGCAGTTTCATCCTTGATGAACTATTTATGTTCCATTAGGACTCGGTGCCTGGAATAGTATTACTCTGATTTGCAACGAGTTTTACTTTCCTCCCACTTACTACTGCATATAGGTATTCCTCTTAGGAATACCACATGGAGAGAAACAATTACATTATTCTCTTGTGAGTTGCATAAGTACTATACTTTGGTTTCCCTAGGATAACCAATTACAAATTAGGCACTTATCCAATTTGGGTAGTTCCTAAACTTAGGTTTCTACGGTTAAAACAGCGACTCTCGTCCCGTTTCCGACTCGTAGGTAAATCTCAACTGAAGTCAGTATCCTGCTCATTAGCAGATTCTGCACATCAGTACATATCTATGTACCACATCTAGTATCAAAAATCCCATTTTGAAACTAATAGCGAACATGTTTATGACAAACATACTTGAAGTCGGAGCCTTGCCCCTCTTCACTTCCTTCATGTCTACCTTGTCCATACGGCAGTCACGCTTCCAGTGACTCCGTTTGCCACAGTTTAGGTAGACATCTTGGGATATGTCCTTTGTCTTCCCGGAAGACTGTGATGATTTTGCCTTTGCCCCTTTTAGAAGCTCTGGCTCTGCCTCCTAGAGCATAGCCATCAACTCTCCAAGAGTTTATTCTTGGTTCATAATGAACCTGCCCCAGCTTTCGGGTAGAGACTATAAGATCAAATCTTTGGTAGTCTCGCCCACGTAGGTAATGCCCATCTAACCTAGCTGATCGATGTCAGTAATCATCTGCAACACCTTATGCTCGACAGATGTACCCTCTAACATACATGAGCAAAATAGCTTCTTTTGCAATTTATACTTCTAAGATTTAAGAATAAATCTATGAAGATCTTTAATTTCATCATCATGGTACAAAGATCTAATCCTTAATTTTGACGACGGAATTAAAGAGTCATTGCAGTAAGCATAATGGATTGAGCACTAAAGTTATCATTACCATGAGTCATCCAAAACTCATGCTCCACTATTTGCTCAACTCCGGGCTCAGGCCCAAGAGGTTTCTCTATCAAATTAAGTAACTTCTTAGTTCCCATAACTATCCTGAGGTTCTATTCCCAATCTGAAAATTAAAGCCGTTTAAAACATTTTCACCCAGGTTTATGTTTTAAACGCTAATCTTTCAGTTATCTTAATTGCTATAGTCCAACTATCCAATCAACGATTTCAGGTACAATTAAATATAATGATTACTATAGTCTAACTATATAATCAACTATAATTTGTTTATTTAAATTCAAATATATTGATTACTATAATCCAATTATATAATCAACTATAATTGAAGTAGTTTGAATACAATCCAACTGTTTAATTAAAACAACGATTAAATATTAGTCCAACTAATATATTTATTAAATTAATGACGAAAAATTGAAATGAGCGTGTATTGGCAAGTTTCTAAACGAAATTGTAAATTTAAAACTTGCCTCCCACTATTTTTCGGTGAGCCTCTAACCCTCTGTTGAGTACTCGGGCAACCTTGTTTCCTAGTGGGCTAGGATCCCGTTAAATAACACACAACCTTGACTTTGGCCAACAAGCTGTATGATATTTAACTAGGTAGATCTCTAAGATCAATTGGATCTCATCCAATTCCTAGATCCAGTAGGTGGACATCCAAATCCGAAACATATATCTAATATATGCCAATATATCTGATATATTCCCTAACCTTTTTCCTCTGAATCAATTAAGCCTTGGCTTTGGCACAACAAACTTAATGATTCCAGTTAAGCGGGACCCATTGACCTTGGAAAGCTTCGTAATCGATGTCGATGGACAAGAAGTGATCTTGACTTTGGCCAACAAATCACAACTTGGACAAGACATGCGATATGGAACAAAGCCTTCATGATTCAAACACATCTGCGATGGACAAAGGTCTTGACTTTGGCCAACAAACCAGTGCCAATCTTGGATCTTGAGAATGAATCATTCAATGGAAGGAAAAACGCTTAATATTTGATGAGGGTTTTTCACGTAATTAATTATCTTTGATTAGGTCTCATCATACACCCTTAAGCATGCATTCTAAAAGCATAATAAGGCGCGGTAAATAAATTAATAATGATATGAGGATGGATATTTAAAACATTTTGTTCCTAGAACAAATCTCTCTATTTCCTCTCTCCCGCTAGCACAAATCTTACTTCTACCCAATTACATAACACTTCTAAAGAAACCTCATTTACATTGAGGGGAATATGTGAGAAGAGAAATACAAAGAGTCAAGTGGTAACAGGCTGGACACGCAGATCCAATTTAATAAATTCTAAATTTATTACAACAATTTCCAAAATTGTCCTCACCCATCTAATATCCATCCGATATATATTATTCATACATCACATTCATGTATTCACACAAAGCATGTTATCAATCAATCTAATCCAATTAATTAATATGAAATTAATGACCATCCAATGTTCAAACAACGATTTGATCTGCGCTAGTCCAACTCATTTTAAGAATAAGTACTCAAAGTACGAATTCTTGAATTATATTAAACTACAATATTAAATCCAATTTAGTTTGTATTCAATAATAATTCTTTATTTAATTCCAAATTAAATAATTACACTTTATTAATGAGCCTTTGCGACTTAGATTCTAAATCTAATCTTTACGGGTCTCAAAGCCCAATTAACATCCAATGTCAATTTAATTAAAGTCCAATGAGCTTTCAATTAATTTATAAGGCATGGAATTTGGCAACCAAAGCCTAATAAGGAATCACCATTTGCCAAAAATCAATTTAGGCCCATTAGGCCCAACTAAAATTTTGAAGGCCCATTTTATTATATTTGGACTTTATGGAAATGGTTTTAGGCCCAATTGGATCCAACATATTATCCTAAACCAAACTTGGCCCAACCAAGCCCATTAAGCCCAAATACAATATTATTAGCCCAATTCCAAATTTAGCCCAACCAATTTAATCACAATATTCCAAATATCACAATTAAATTATTTAAAGTGTATTAGCCATAATTAATTAGTCAAATTAACATTTCCAAAATATCAATTTACATAATTAATTATGCTAATCATCATCAACACATGTCCAACATTATTGAATCAAAAAATCATCTCATTTCATGCTATATAGCTCACGGCATTTTGAGGAATTTTAAATCCGATTTCGATTTAAATCCAATTAAATCCTAAATCAATTTATCCCAAGTCTTTCAACTCATCCAATGATCAAAATAACAAAAATACCATGACTATTTAGGGCATGTAACTTTCGGCCAAGCCAAATTATTTGGGGACAAATTATCCAATTCAATTTTCATCAAATTGATCATGCATAACTCTAAGTTATCATCATTCAAGCATACTCAATCAATCAATTTTATCAAATCATGCTCAAATCAATTTTACCCAAATTTTACCCTAATTCAATATCATGTTTAATCAAGGCTCTGATACCATTGTTGAGTTTTCTGATTCAAACCAAGATCAATTAAGCATATGAAACATGTGAATACATCAAAGTAAGATGGCGGAAATACTCACTTTGATCGGCTTTTGGATGCGATGAACACAAAACTTTTCTTTGCTCCATGGAATTCGGCCAAGCCATTGGTTGTCCTCATTGAGTTGTCTTCAAGCTCCAAGCTTTGATAATGGATTCCATGCTCATGAATGGTTTTCCCTATCACCTTTGAATGACCCTTTGTTGTGCTAGCAATGGAGAAAATTGCAACAAAATTCCCCTTTTCATCTCCTTGTTGCTATCGGCATTTGAAGGAAATTAGAGAGAAAAATTGACTCAAAGCCGAATTAGGGAGAGAGGAGAGAAGAAGATGTTATGTGTTGTGTATATGTTTTTCTAAAAAACAAATAACATTTACCAAATTCAAAATTGGTACAAGACATTAAAGTCTTCAACCACTCACATCAATCAAAAGTGTCAAGATGTTAATCACCAAAAAAGTGACAAGACTTCCATCACTTGAGTGACTAATGATGTGACGCGTGATGTGACTTATGGGCCCTACTAGATTCAAAATACGAGTGGTCCGCAAACACTCCCGGGCTCGGGTTCGCTAATTCCGAATTAATGAATTTTCCGTTACGACGTAATTAAATCAAATTTAATTAAATAATCAAGCCTAGCAAAATTACTATTCACGTCGCTAGCGAATTAATTTTAAATCAATTCGTTTGCCCCAATTAAAATCCAATTTTAATTCTGCATCGAAATCTAATTTCGTATAATATATCGAATATATTATTTTATCGATTAATTCAAAAATAATCGTTCTCTCTCTTTTATAAGAATTTTATCCCAGATAAAATATCTCCGCTATTAATCCTAGATTAATTTCATCTCTCTTCTAATTAATCCCAGATTAATTATGTGTGAGTCATAAGTCATCGGTGAATCTTTGGGAAGCGACCCATGAGATCCCTGGATATGTTGGCAGTAAATCTGGTCGTCGGACTATCCGAACACGTACGTACCTAGTACTATGTTTTTACCGATTTACAAGACATGGTTGGCTTCTAGCAAAGCACCGTGCCTACCCAATTCTCCAAAAATATTCTTAAAGGAATATGTGATCTATATCAGGCGTAGTATATGTAGTATTGCGTATTGCGATCCAGTATTAGATGTCACATGCTAGGCCTGAGGCTGGAATTGTGTCTGCCCCGTACGAAGCACATATCGGATCTCTGGTAACTAGTCTCTATAATCGGATAAACATGACCTAGTCATATTATCCCGATAGCTGTAGCATATAAGAGCACCAGTTTCGTATCCTACGTGACCATCATCTCCATATGACTGAATTGATACTTCCATCTTGACATCACACGCAATACACTACGATTCTCAATATACCCAGAAGAGGCGTACATAGAACCTGTTAAAGCCCTGGATGACCAAAACCAAAGTATATTGATTATCGCAAGTATTATCGATGTAAGTCTCAAGTTAAGACCAAATACACCTACCCTGATTCGGACTTCCATAGACACATAGTCATACTACCAATGGAATTCCGAGGGGTCTATCCAGAGCGAAGCTATTTCCGTACCATCGGTAAACATAACCTCCTATTACACTTGCATGAGTATCCAATACCCAAATATATGAGAATTATGCCGTTATGCTCCCACAACGCGCACAAGTGCAATACTAGTCTATTCCGCATTATCGATGTCCAATCTCGATAATACTACGACTAGAGATATTTTAATGATTAAACCTTAGTGGATTAATATTGTCTCATATCTTATTAATCTGGAACTAATCATATGGACTTTTATCATTTATATATCCCGGTAATCCAATTACAAATGATAAAAGAGCAATTTCCTTTGTCACATAGTTAATTTGTACAACAACACAATGTTCTGTACAAATAGTGATGCTATGGGTCATAATTGTCCAACACTAATCATATGGACTTTTATCATTTATGTATCTTGGTAATCCAATTACAAATGATAAAAGAGCAATTTCCTTTATCACATAGTTAATTTGTACAACAACACCATGTTATGTACAAATAGTGATGCTATGGGTCATAATTGTCCAACAAAAATAACAAAATGAAATAGGCCCAACAGTTAGACATATTATTGTCCTCAAAGAATGTCTAGCAATGAAATCAGAAAACTTTTAAAGTACTCAATGCAACTCAAATCCAAGTCTTTGTATAAATCATCTAAGCCAGACTCACAGTGTGTGTGTGTGTAAAGGTTCATTCACAGCTTGACTCATAGGTAAGCCAACTCAATGATTTCGTTTAAAAATTAGGATCTGATGGGTCAAACCAACCTATATATCTCAAATGTACTCTGTAATTACCTTTCTATGCTCAGTATGATATGATTTGTTTTTTCTTTCTCTTTGTCTCTCTTTTATTCTTTTTGAATTTTTTTTCTCTTTTTTTTCAACACACATACCCTTTAAGGTAGCATTTCTCCTAATGGTGGTCCTAACACTCGCCCATGGGTAACTTCACGCTTATCGGTTATAGGTGGTTTAATTTATTTCTTTAGATTCTTTCTTTTTTATTTTTAACCATACCACACATCATAACACTAGCAAATCAGGATAGACATCTAAGCAAACGGTCGTTCATCGACATGCAATTTTTTTCAACTAGTCACCTTGTCAACTACATAGGCTTTCACTGCTAAAAATCTATAGTTAAGTGCTTACGAGTCTAACCTAGATCAATTACTCAAAGTATCAGATCAAAGCACATTAAAGAACTTATCATTTCTAAGGTTTCATCCTAAAGCAAACAATATCATCATTGGACTATGCTTTACTATCAAAGACTAAAAACAAACAAAACAAATATTTTTTTCTTATATAACAGGTATTATCATGCGCATGCTTACAACCAAATTTTGATTACGCCAAAAAGTACTTGCGGTTATCGCAGTATAGTTGGTGTGTCGATTCCTCAGAGAGATGGTTACAAAGAACTGATTTACTTAAACAAAATGTTAGCAGTAACTTAATGAAAGGAAAGATTGAATTGGTAATATAAGATAAAAACTATGAAAAATATATTGAAGAGTAACAATAGAGATAAAAAGCAAAGAGTGAGGAATTCCTCTTGTATCAATTGAAGGATTCACGTACTAAACCAACAATCAGAAGATATTCAATTCTAAGCATATTAAATTCTAAGGTAATTGATGATTTATTTTCTCTATGTTAACAACACACAAAGTCATCGTTACGACTTATCTAACATCGAGAATATACCCTCAAGTAATACTACAGAAGAAGACCAAATCATAAAACAACTTTACCAGTCACAAATGGGTTCACAAATCACACATAGAAGAAGCATGACTGAATCTATATGCAAGTTTAATAAACAAAGTTTCTGGATTCATAAATCGAAAGATAATAAAGAATAATAAACATAAATTGTATAAAACGTTTAAGAGTATTTAGAAATCAACAACATGAACATAAAAACTTAAATACAAGAGTTCATCCTTAACTTTGCCTAGAAGATTAGTTCTCCATGTAGAATAGAGATATAGACCAAGAGATTGCAGCAACATCTTGTCTGTTAGGAAGTTTCTTCGTTCTTCAATCTCAAAATTGTGTTTGTGGCTTTTTGTTGTGTGTTTCTCTTCTGTTTCTCTCTGATTTGTCTTTTTTTTTAGGGTTTGGACGAAGTTGGGTTTATATAGAGAGGTCCCGGATTCATTGTACGCATAAAAGACGTCAAAATTAGGGTTTTAAGGTCTTCCGGGGTGCTGCGGCGCCAGAACTTGGGTGTCGCAGCGCCCAACTTGCGGGAACTTTGTATGAGAGTGTGTAGGTGCTGCGGCGCCAAGAAGTTGGGTGTCGCGGTGCAAGTAAGTTTCTTCACTGGTTCGCGCGTCCTATGCTCCCTAGCTCATCCGATGCTTCCACAAGGTCCTGAAACACGCGTAATTGCTCTATTCTTCATGTTCCATTGCTCCCTAATTACAAAACACAAAATAAACATAATTAAGATTAAAACATATGATAAACAAGCCGATTTAGCAGTGTTCTAAGTACACTATTGTGCACTTATCACAACCCCCAACTAGCTTATTGCTAGTCCCTAGCAATTCAAGCGCAAATTAAAATAAGAACTAAATAATTAAAATTATCTAAGCCACTTTCGTAGGGATCATGATTGCATTTAGCGTATGCAACGATTCTTTAAACCCTAAGGCGTCCATAGTGGACGAGTTATAGTCTCGTGAGGGCTTACAGCGACGACACCCATAAATGTCATTCAAAACACATGCAAAAACAACAAAATGAAATAGTGCCAATAGTTACACATATTATTGTCCTCAAAGAATGTCCAGCAATGAAATCAGAGAAATTTCAAAGTACTCAATGCAACTCAAATCCGAGTCTTTGTATAAATCATCTAAGTCAGACTCACAGTGTGTGTGTGTGTGTGTGTGTAACGGTTCATTCCCAGATTGATTCCTAGGTAAGCCAACTCAATGATTTCGTTTAAAAATTGGGATCCGATGGGTCAAACCAACCTAGATATCTCGAATGTAATATATAATTACCTTCATGTGCTCAGTATGGTATGATTTGTTTTTTCTTTCTCTTTGTCTCTCTTTTTTTTTTTTGAATTTTTTCTCTTTTTTTTTCAACACACCTACCCTTTAAGGTAGTATTTCTCTTTATGGTGGTCCTAACACTCACCCATGGGTAGCTTCACGCTTATCGGTTATAGGTGATTTAATTTTTTTCTTTAGAGACTTTATTTTTTATTTTTAACCATACCACACTTCATAACACTAGTAAATCAGGATAGACATCTAAGCAAACGGTCATTCATCGACATGCAATTTTTTCAACTAGTCACCTTACCAACTACATAGGCTTTCACTGCTAAAAACCTATAGTTAAGTGCTTACGAGTCTAACCTAGATCAATTACTCAAAGTATCAAATCAAAGCACATTAAAGAACTTATCATTTCTAAGGTTTCACCCTAAAGCAAACAATATCATCATTAGACTATGCTTTACTATCAAGGACTAAAACCAAACAAAACAAATATTTTTTTTCCTTATATAACATGTATTATCATGCGCATGCATACACCCCCACATTTAAACTTGCATTGTCCTCAATGTAAGATAAATATAAAGAAAAATGATTAAGGAACAACACTACCAGACACCCGCATAATTACTCATGCAAACAACAAACATGCAAAAATAAAACTCAAGTAAATAAAATCAATAAACTAAATAAATTAATAAAATGAAATGAAATAAATACAGATGCAATGGTTGCCTCCCCGCTAGTACTAAGTTTAACGTCTTCAGCCAGACGTAACCATTTAATGTTGTCATAGTGGCTTCCATATAGTGAACTGATGAAGGCATGAGAAAGAAGTTTTGTCTAGCTGTTGCAGTTTATCTATTGATCCCCCAAGGTCTAGTGGCTGAGATTGTAGGTTGTACATATGTAAAAGCTGATTTAATCTCCTTTTTAGCTTCCCAGGGATCATCTTCAAATGAGCACTAACTCTATTTTTCCTCATTTTACGGTTCTTTGGGGTCAATTTTAGTTCGGGAGGGTGTGATTCATGTTGTAAAGAAGCTCTTTTTCCTCATCTTCACCTTGTGGTTGTTTTTCAACATGAAAAATATGTATTTCCTGTGTCATATTCCCAATGATAGCTTCATGAGACTATTTATGCAATTAATAAGGGCATTAGCTGTAGCAATAAAGGATCTACCTAAGATTAATGGAATTTTTGACTCAGTGTTAACCACAAACTGAATATCTAAGATCAGGAAATCAACGGGATAATATAATTTATCGATTTGAACTAAAATATCCTCAACTACTCCCCGCGGTGCTCTGATAGATCGGTCAGCTAACTTTAAAACTATAGATGTAGGTTTAATCTCATCAAGCCCTAAATGCATATAAATAAAATATGGCATAAGATTAACAATAGCACCTAAATCTAATAAAGCTTGATCGAACTCATGTGTGCCAATGCGACAAGTAATGGTAGGACACCCTAGATCTTTATATTTTGGTGGAGTCATCTGTTCAATTACTGTACTAGTCTACTCTGTCAAAAATGAAGTCTTGTTCACATTATGTTTCTTTTTTATGGTGCATAGATCCTTTAAAACCTTCGCATATGTGGGAACCTGTTTTATCACATATAGTTGAGGAAGGTTAATCTTTACTTGCTTAGGATGTTCTAGGATCTCACCATTTGGGTCTGTAGCTCTCGCTATGGACCTAAGTGTTTGAGGGAAGTGTACTCTAACTGGGATATGAGGTACTTGTTCTTTTTGAGGAATATTTACATTACTATACTTAGTAACACCTACAGTGTTGGAGGTGTCTTACATCTCTACCTCTTTACTACTCTGAGTGATTATGGCATGTACACTCTTTACATTGGCTGCCTCATGATCAGCCTGTGCCATGTGTTGCCCTTGTGGATTAGGTTGAGCCTGAGATGAAAATTTTCCTTGTTCTTGCACACTCAGGACATTAGTCAACTTAGAGACTTGACTCTTTATCTCTTTATTGACTTCCACTACCAGAGCTATCAATGACTCAAACTTTTGAATTGTTTTGTTCTAGGCCTCTATAAATGCATGTACAGTGTCCTCTAAAGAATTCCTAAGAACGATAAGTGTGTGATAAGACTTATGTTTCCAACTAAGATTGGGATGGTTCCGCCAACTAGGATTATAGGTATATGAATATGGTGTATAAGGCTTCTTGTACATCCCTACGGTATTGCATTGGTCCTCATATGTTTCCCTCATCTCACCATATAAAGGGCATTCTTAGGCTAGATGGTCAATTCCCTACATACAAAACATACCCCTTGGGGTTCTAAGTGGGCTACTTCATGCATAGTCTTGCTATCTTTGGCTATCAAGGCTCATAACTGTCTAGTTAATAGCTCAACTTGTGCCTTAAGACGATCTTATTCCCTAAAGTGGTGTATGCCTCCAGAAGAAGTAGGGTGTGCCCTATTTGTACTATCCATGACATTAGGTCCAGTCCAAGTGTGAGATTTCTCAGCTAAGTCATTCAAATACTCTAATGCTTCATTAGGGTCCTTTCAGATGAACTCACCATTGCACATCGTCTCAACGAATTGGCGCTATCTAAGGGTTAGACCGTCATAAAAATAGCTCACTAAATGCCAACTCTCATATCCATGGTGAGGACAACTCGCTAACATCTCTTTACACCTCTACTATGTTTGATAAAGGGTTTCACTGTATTTTTGGGAGAAGGTAGATATTTGTCTTTTCAAGGCATTCGTCTTATGGTGTGGGAAATATTTATTAAAGAATGCCCGTGTCATCTCGCCCCATGATCCTATTGATCGAGATATTAAAGAGTACAACCAGCTCTTAGCTCTATCCTTAAGGGAAAAATGGAAGAACTTAAATCTAATTGTGTCGGTAGTTCCAAACCGATCATGAAAAGTTGCTACGACCTCTTTAAACTCTCTAATGTTCACATAAGGGTTCTCATTCTCCAAACCATGAAAAGTTGGGAGATACTGTATCATTCCAGGCTTAAAGTCTATGTGTGGTGAATTAGGGGAAAACATGATGCACGATGGTGTAGCTCTACGAGTTGGGTGGAAGTTCATTTCAAGAGTCCTAATGGGTGGTCTCTCGTATTCACTCATAGTATGTGTGCTAGATTTGGATGGTGTGGCAAAGAGTAAACTAAAAAATAAATAAATTAAAATTAAAATTCAAAATTAAAATTAAAATTAAAACTGAAATAAAATAAATAAAATAAAAACAAAAAGTAAAATGAAACGAAGTTACCGCTTTGCTGTTGACTAAGCAAACCTGCTCATTCTGCTTGTAAACCATCTCCTCGGCAACGGTGCCAAATTTTGATTACGCCCAAAAAGTACTTGCGATTATCGCAGTATAATTGGGGTGTCGATTCCTCAGAGAGATGGTTACAAATAACTTATTTACTTAAACAAAACGTTAGCGGTAACTTAATGAAAGGAAAGATTGAATTGGTAATATAAGATAAAAACTATGAAAAAATATATTGAAGAATATCAGTAGAGATAAACAGCAAAACGTCAGGAATTCCTATTGTATCAACTCCCTATATTTAGTTATTGATTCCTTTTTATTACACAATTGAAGATTTCACACCCAAACCAACAATAAGAAGATATTCAATTCTAAGCATATTAAACTCTAAGGTAATTGATGATTTATTTTCTCTATATTAACAGCACACAAAGTCATCGTTACGACTTATCTAACATGGACAATATACCCTCAAGCAATACTACAGCAGAAGACCAAATCATAAAACAACTTTACTAGTCACAACTAGGTTCACAAATCACAAATAGAAGAAGCATGACCGAATCTATATACAAGTTGAATAAACACAGTTTATGGATTCATAAATAGAAAGATAATAAAGAATAATAAACATCAATTGTATTAAACGTTTAAGAGTATTTAGGAATCAACAACATAAACATAAAAACTTAAATACATGAGTTCATCCTTAGCTTTGCTTAGGAGATTAGTTCTCCATGTAGAAGAGAGATATAGCCTGAAGAGATTGCAGCATCATTATGTCTGTTAGGAAGTTTCTTCGTTCTTCAATCTCAAAATTGTGTTTGTGGCTCTTTGTTGTGTGTCTCTCTTCTGTTTCTCTCTAATTTTTCTCCTATTTTTAGGATTTGGACGAAGTTGGGTTTATATAGAGAGGTCCCGGAGTCATTGTGCGCATAAAAGACGTCAAAATCAGGATTTTAGGGTCTTCCTGGGCACTGCGGCACCACGGCGCCAGAAACTTTGTATGAGAGTGTGCAGGCACCACGGCGCCAATAAGTTAAGCGTCGCAGTGCCAGAGAGTTTCTTAATAGGTTCACGCGTCCTATGCTTTCGATGCTCCCGTGTGCGTTCGATGCTTCCGTAAGGTCCTGAACACGTGTAATTGCTCAATTCTTCATGTTCCATTGCTCCCTAATTACAAAGCACAAAATAAACATAATTAAGATTAAAACATATGATAAACAAGCCGAGTTAGCAGCGTTCTAAGTACACTTTTGTGCACTTATCACACCTCCTTAGAGCGGGCCCAACCCTAGAAAGGGGTTTACGGACTTCTTTAGTTCGAGCATCTATATGTCATATAAACCAAACAATATGCACAAATAATACGTCTTAAATTATAATTTATAAATCCCTAAATAATACTCAAATATTCTGGTTTACAACACAAGTCTTTAAAATATGAAATGTTGAGTTAAATGTCTGGACCAACTGAAAAAAACAACTGTGGCACGTGGATAAAATTCTGGTACTGCTACAGCTATGCTGGCGAACTACTTGGAATGTTTGGGAAAAATGAGGAGTGAGCTTAAAGAGCTCAGTAAGTAAAGCACTCATACTCTCAACATGACCTCACCAACAATATATATATATATATATATATATATATATATATATAATATATGAAAATAACTGACCGGTGTCATCACACGCGTATAATGCAAGCGCACGTATCGTTCAAGTAGTATAAAAAGTATCGATCCCGCAAGGACTTAATACCTATGCTATTAATTTATGAAGCCAAATGTTTACAAGTATCTAACAGATTGATTGTTTTGATTGGGTAGTGACTTTAAATTTAAAACAAGTAAATAAAATTGTGCGAAAGAAGATTGAGGAAAATTCAAGATTTAGAAACTATCCAGGGTTGTGAATCTTTCCAATATCTTTTTAAAGATGAAGTGGTTATTTTACGTTTGTGTAATATATCGGTTTATTAACCTGGAACATGAAATTATGCAAAAGCCTCTTCCGATGGTCAGATACAAATACCCAGTGTAACTTAATTAATCATATTCCTATGTCAACCAAGTTACCTGAATTCCTTAAGATTAAGTTCCAATTATGGCTACCCCCGCCCGACAGGTATATTCCTATCCTGTAAGTAAATCTATTAAAGGGTTATATATCCTCAAGGAAGATCGCGGGCTATTGAGTCTAGGGTTTAGACCTAAAATCCCTTTTCCAATTTCATTTTAAGTTTACCAAATCAATCTTATTAGTGGCTAGCTAACAAGAAGCATTAAGCTTAAGACTCAACAAATAAACCTTTATTTTACCCAAACTATAAATTGACCCCTTATAAACCGGTGATATTAGAATTTATCACAACCCCAGATAATGGGCTTAGTTACGACACATATCTAAGGCTAAGAAAAGCTTAAATAAAATAAAAGACATAAAATAAATGCTGAAAAGTAAATGCGGATTAGGAGTAGTTCCGTTAGCAGCTGAGCCCGTTCCATTGTATTATCACAATACCGGGGCTATAGCGCAGGCTAAGGAACCACGGTCTCATCAACGATCCAAGCATTTATTTTGACATTTCCATATGATACGTGAGATCATATATCGTGGCGATGTGAAGATCGAAAAGATCGCTTCAGATGACAACATTGTAGATTTACTGACGAAAGATATTTCTCAGCAGAAGTTTGAGCGACCCATACATAGTTTAGGTGTTAGATACTTGAGTGATTGGCTATGAGCCAAGTGGGAGATTGTTGGACAATTATGACCCATAGCATCACTATTTGTAAAAGACATTGTGGTTTTTGTACAAATTAACTATGTGACAAAGGAAATTGCTATTTTATCATTTTGTAATTGGATTACTTTGATATATAAATGATAAAAGTCCTTATGATTAGTTCCAGATTAATAAGATATGAGACAATATTAATCCACGAACGGTTTAATCATTAAATATCCTAGTCGTAGTATTATCGAGACTGGACATCGATAATGCGGAATAGACTAGTATTACACTTGTGCGCGTTATAGAAGCTTAACGACATAGTTCTCATATATTTAAGTATATGATAGTTAGCCGTTGGATCGGGAACAGCTTCGCTCTGGATAGACCCCTCAGAATCCCATTGGTAGTATGACTACGTGTTTATGGGAATCCGCATCATAGTAGGTGTATGTGGTCTTAACCTGAGACTTGCATCGCTAATACTTGCGAAAATCAGTACGCTTTGGTTTTGGTCGTCTGGGGCTTTAACAGGTTCTTTGTACGCCTCTTCTGGATTTACTGAGAATCGTAGTGTATTGGGTGTGATGTCAAGATGGAAGTATCACTTCAGTCATATGGAGATGATGATCACGCAGGGATACATAACTAGTACTCTCAAATGCTACAGCTATCGGGATAGTATGACTAGGTCATGATTATCCGATTAAATAGACTAGTTGCTAGTGATCCGATATATACTTCGTACGGGGCAGACATAATTCCAACCCCAGGCCTAGCATGTGACATCTGATACTGGATCGTAATATGCAATACATATTATATTATGCCTGATATAGATTATATATTATTCGTTGAATATTTCTGGAGAATTGGGTAGGCACAGTGCTTTGCTAGAAGCCAACCATGTATTGTAAATCGGTAAGAACGTTGTACGGGGTACGCACGTGTTCGGATAGTCCGACGACTGGATTTACTGTCAACATATCCAGGGATCTCTTGGGTCGCTTCCCAAAGATTCACCGATGACATTTGACTCGAACATAATTAATCTGGGATTAATTATGAGAGAGAGAATTAATCTAGTATTAATTACGGTAAGAATTTATCTGGGATAAAATTCGAATAGAAGAGAGAACGCGATTAATTTGGAATTAATCGATTAAATAATATATTGGATATATTAATTGAAATCAGATTTCAAAGCGGAATTAAAATTGGATTTTAATTCGGGCTAACGAAATAATTTGGAATTAATTCGCAAGCGACTTTCGTAATAATTTTGCTAGGTATTATTATTTAATTAAATTAGATTTAATTACATAGCAACGGAAAATTCTTTTAATCGGATTAAATGAACCCGAGCCCGAAGTGTGTTGAGCAAGCCACTTGAATTTTGAATTTAAGAAGTGGGGTCCACCAACTTACATCACTAGTCATTAGTTGATGGAAATGGGTGAATGCATTTAATGCATTTCTTTTCAACATAATTTTGCTTTTGCTTTTTTGAAAGCATATACACATTTTTGGTGGTTGACTTTGGTAATTGGTTTTTAGAAAACAAATATCAAAAACACAAAACTCTCTCCTCTCAATCTCCTTGCTTTTGCCGTGAGCTTCATGCTCTTCCTCCATTGATTTTGCTTCAAAATCAAACAAAGCTAGGACTTAAAGAGTTTATTAAGGTGATAGGGAAACTCACCCTTGGGTTAAAAAGGTTCAACAAAGCTTGGAGCTTCCAACAAACTCAAAGAAAGTTTTGAAATCAATACATCCAAACCGATCAATGTAAGTTATTTTTCCGCAAACTTATTTTGATTATTCACACAATATCATGACTTAGAGATCCTTGGCATGTCTAGAACTTACTAACATTATAGTCTCGTGAGGGCTTACAACAATGATACCCACAAACATTTGATAAAAGTAAAAAGAAAGTAAAACTAATGCACACGAAAACAAAACGATAAGAGAAAAAAGATTGAGGAAGTTAGTGACTAAACCGGTGAAACTTCTAATCCAAGTTAATAGTTGTTTTATTTCTTTCTAAATTACCGAATAAGTAATTTCTCCGATTATTTTTACCATTCTCCATATACACAGCTAATAAAATATTAATCAACTCATTTTGCCCACAATAGTCACAAGTGCAGTTGAAAAGAGAGTAATATTTTTGTCATAAAGTTATTTCAGAATTCACACCCTTTTTTTTAAGCAATGGAATAATTTTTTTTTGATTTTTCTGAATATTTTTTGATTTATATACAATATATTCCATCCATGTAGCGAGAGCTTTAGGCCAGTGACTCCCAAACCAGTTGACTAAAGGGCACTAGGTGTTAAGACACCCCTACGGACTTAATTACCTGGATTTCAGAAATATATATATTTTTTCTATTTTTTATTTATTTATATACAATATCTTCCATCCATGTAGCGAGCTTTAGGCCAGTGACTCCCAAACCAGTTGGCTTTAGGGCACCAGGTGTTAAGACACTCCTACAGACTTAATTACCCGGATTTCATATATATATATATAATTTTTTCTAACATCTTCGATCCATGTAGCGAGCTTTGGGTCAGTGACTCCCAAACCAATTGGTTTTAGGGCACTTGATTTTAAAACACCCATACGGACTTAATAACTCGGATCTCATACCTTTTTTTTCTTTTTCTCACTTTTTTTATCCCATCGATTTTTTAGATGCTTCCTCCAATTAAACTAGAGCACTGAATATTACAAACTTTTCAATTACATCTCATGTCTGTATGTTACCATGTATGTCGATAATATCTGACAACTGAGCATATGAAGATCCATTTTAGTCAGTCTTATGGAGAATTTACAAATTAAATAATTCAAAAAGAAATAAACAAAAATTAACTTGTTCCGAAATAGGTTGAGATACGTCTCAGGAGTGGAAATTCCTTACTCGACTATCTCTTACACCAATTTCACCCGATTAGTCAAGTTAAAAACATAAAAACACAAAATATTTTTTGATTTTTGTAAAATTTTTTAATTTTTTTTAATTTTTTTTTGAAAATTTTGGACTAAAAATAAAAACAACATAAAAAAAAAAATACTACAACTATTCCCCACCCCCAAACCTAAATGACACATTGTCCCCAATGTCTAAAAAAGTAGAAGATGAGTTTAGAAAATAGTATCTGGTTAGCTGAAATTCTACATCTAAAATGAAAATTAAGGTTAAGATCCAGATTTATCCGACGCTTCTTACCACGATCATTATCGAACCAAATAATCTTGGAAAGGATAGGGTCAATTTGTGGTTGAAAGGCTAGGATTTGGTCAATTAAATCTGGGGCAGTTCTGGCAGTGAAGAGGAGTTCTTTCAAAGGTTTTGACACGAACCCATTTCTCCGGGCATCATCAAGAAATACACAAAGAAAATTATAAAATCCATCTGCGTTGAACAGTCCAATTGGTTTCTGGTGTATGTTCAAGTTCGCCCAAGATAGTACTGTAAAGATTTCCTCCATTGTGTCCAAGCCACCTGACAAAGCAATAAAAGCATCAGCACGATTAATCATTTATATTAGTCGTTCGAACATCAACACGATTGCATGGGCTGCATGGGCCACATGGTGGATCCGAGGTTAAGTTTTGAAGCAGGAGCTGACTGAGTGAATCTGAGGCTAGCTAGTGAGTCTGAATCCGACGAGGGGCTAATTTTGGAGGTTTTCTTTCCATCTGGCATTCGTTTTTCGCAACTTCCGTAACTTTTCAGGTAATGCCTCCATACGAGGCTCATCACCGGGTTCATGTAAAAATGCAGCGTCTACACCCGCATATATGTTTAAGTGGGTTAAGCCAATGAGAGAGTATCTCATCACAAATCCCAAGGTTTTTCACCATATTATTGTTACGGTTGGTGCTCTAAGCGCCAATCCGGATCGTATTTATGTCCATTTCATGGATATGAGCAATACCATTTTCCATAATATTACTTATTTATGGTTGCACCTCTTGTCGTTTATTATATATATTCGATCTAATTCATTAGATTGAAACTAAATCATGTTTAGTGATATATATATATATATATATATATATATATTATATATATATATATATATATATATATATATATATATATATTAGAAAAACATCTGATAATATATAATGTAGTGCGTAATTACAACGTAGCTTGTAATTGACATTGTCAAGTGTCATTACTAGATATATTATCAAATAAAGTTATTGGTCAAGATTTATTGACACGGGTAAGTTAGTAAAAATCCGTTGAGACCAGTACATGTCCTATAACAGACTTGGTCCGATGGTTTATCCCAATGAACCATGAGTCTCAGGAGACTCATATAGACGTGTAGGTGTTTATTTGGTAAACACTGAAGGACTCACCAAAGATTTCCTAATAGATGGCACACCAACTTCAATAGGAATCTTCTCGGGTTGAGTACCATAACGATTCTTTGACTTGAGATACCACTGTGGATATATGAGTTATCATTCATACTTAGATGGCAGTCATGTCACCGATCTATTAAGATCAGACCTCCGCCTGTTCGTTGGGTGTGGACTCATGCGCATGATATCATGTGTGTATCAAGATATGATCCGTCAGTCCTGTGTACATGGCATATATATTCATTATGGGATTAGCAATCCGTTAAATCCATGGATCCGTGGTATACTATAGAAGTGAGTTCTAAGTGTTATTATAAGATTGTTAATAGAATCGTCGATGAGATTATACCTATAGAGATTTGACGTTAATATCTATATCTCTGGAATAATCCGAATATTTGTGATGGAGGGATTATACATATGCGATGACCTCGACCTGTATTGTTCAGCGAGTTTATCCGTGGTTGTCATAATTTACGGGTAGGTAAATTATGGACATGAAATTGGATTTCATGAAGAATATGTATGAAGCTAAGGTTTTAGCAGGAGCTGACTGAGCGAATCTGAGGCTAGCTAGTGAGTCTGAATCCGACGAGGGGTTAATTTTAGAGGTTTTCCTTCCTTCCGGCATTCATTTTTTGAAACTTCCGCAACTTTTTAGGTAGTGCCTCCATACGAGGCTCATCATCGGGTTCATGCAAAAATATAGTGTCTACAGTCGCCCCCACTTTGATGGGGCTTGTGCAGTATGTGACAGTGACACCTTATCAAAGTCATGCATGCATTTTTTACTTACCTGATCCGTCCTCATTCTCGAGGCTCTTTGCTCGTCCTCATTCCTGATGTTGTCCTACATTCTTGGAGTTCTTCTCCATTCCCGGAGTTCTTCATCCTCATTCCCGAGGTTGCTCTGTTCCTCTCTATTCTCGGATTTCATCTCCATTCTTGGAGTTGCTCATCCTCATTCCTGAGGTTCCTCTCCATTCTTGGAGTTGCTTGTCCTCATTCCCGAGTTTCCTCTCCATTCTTGGAGTTGCTCATCCTCATTCCTGAGATTCCTCTTTTTTTTTATAGTTGCTCGTCCTCGCCGCTTTTTCTTTTTCTTTAAAGCCTGCGAACATAAGAAAAAAATATGTGTTTGAGACATGTGTGCATGGATGCATTCCTTACTCTGATGATGTTTCTTTGTCCTATTGGCTTGATGTCATCCTTGGTTAGGCATTCCTTGCGCTACAGGGTTTTCTTCACCCCTTTAGGAATCATTTTGGCCTTTGGTGCCCCTTTGCCTATAAGAAGCTTTGGGCGCCCCCTTGGCATGCTTACAGTTTCCTTCTATCAATTCTCCTCCAGTGATTGTTTAGTTCTATTTGGTCTCATTGCTCAAGATCCCGTTGTCCCTTATTCGCGGGGTGGTAGACTGGTCATCCCCGGACCTGGCTCAGCTTTCTGCTCTTCGCTACCTGCACCGTGTCAATGTGGATTATGCCTTTCTGAAAGCAATCTCATCCTTTTGGGATACTGAAAATCATGTCTTCCAATTTCCAGATTTCGAAATACGCCATCTCCCTAAGGAGTTTACTGTCATTCTCGGCTTGTATTTTTTCTCCTAGTACCATTCTGGTGATGTCGCGTTTCCAATGTCAATACCCTCGGGAAGCCACCAAAGCTTTCCTTTGATGTCCTGAAGATGTGGAAAAGATAATGCCTTGTGCTTCGTCCATTGAGTTACAGGTCCTTTTACGTGTATCCTTCAGGATGGAGGTAGGGTCCCGTCCCTGGAGTAGTGTAGTCTTATTCTGTATCTTGGCCCAATACCTCTTAGTGGGTTGTGATAGTACGAGAGGCGACTATCGTTTATTGCACATCATCGAGGGAATCCGATGTGGTCATGATCCCTCCCCCGTTATCTTGGTCGAGACGCTTCATGGTTTAGATAGGATAAAGCATCATCCTGTAAGCCGATTTCTTGGGAGTCCCCTTGTTTTGCAGGTTCGTTCTATCTTTTGCCCAAGCTGTCATTTCAGATTTTCAACTTAGCGGATTGCTCTATGTTTTCAATTCAGTGAGCTAAAAGAATTTTAATTTTAATTTTTTTTTTCTTTTTTTTCTCAGATCTGGTTGCAAGAAAAGTTAAGACTTATTGTTCCTCCTCCGGCTCCTGTCTTTATTTCTTATGGCCCTCGTCACCACCTTGCTCGGGCCTTAATGAACAAAAACCTTCCTTATACGGAATGGCACGAGTGGATGCTG